>JAFEMH010003977.1:0-234474 GCA_022495995.1 Adenophora triphylla var. japonica
GAGCGACATTTAATGGAACGGTGCACGCTTACATATGTACATATCCGCGCGGATGGAAATGAAATTTTCGAGGGCTATAAATAGAGCCCCTCGAGTCTCATAAAAACACGTGAACAAAAGGAAGAACGGCTTCTGCTCCACAATAGCTAGCAGCGAAAATATTATAGAAAGCAGTGGGAATTCCCTTGAATTGCCACCTTTTTCTTAATCATTTTCCCAAATCTCACTCACCTAAACACTCCACTAAATTCCAAGTCTCAAACACAAACACAAGGAAGATAGGATATCCTCATTGGTAAACCACTCCTTCTCCTTACCTTAAACCTCCCTCATCCATAATGCATCTCACATTTCAAAGATGTAACTTGTTTTGTTGTCCATCCTTGCCCTAGATCCAAGAGGGATCACCATGGAAGTTCATCTCCATTGGATGATCTTCTGAGATCAACATTCCTTCCAAATTGTTTTTACTTACTTACAAACATTTTTCTAAACCTAAAATCCAATTTTCATACATAAAATCTTGATTTCAAGTTAAATCTCTCCCCATCCCAAGCAAATGAAGTGCTTTAAGTCCTAATGTACCCTAAGGATGGCTTGATATAGTAGATCACCACTAAACAAGGTTTTAGTGATCACTAATCAAAGCCTAGAGGGGAAATAGAGGACAAAGCATGGATACACCCAAACCCTACTTTAAATCACATTTTCCTTGTCTTGAGAATGTTGCTGTCCAGTAGCCTTTCTCTTAGACCTCTGTCCATTGTTTAATTTTTTGGACACGGAAAAACTTGGGAATTTGGTGTTGACTACAAAATACTTTTTGTAGCCAACATGCATAGGGTCCATAAATATTTTTACTTTATTTTTTGCGTGAGTATAACTCCCTTTTTCAAATTAATTTCTAAAATGCAGTTTAGCAGTCTCTGGAAATCCAGATTTCACATCTGTGATTTCCAGAAGGTTTGGTCCCTCAAATCATATCCAATCATAAAAATATTTTGCTTAGTCACACTTATTTAAGATGTTTTGAACAACTTTCATTCTATGACTTTCCTCATATTCTGAATTTTAAAACTCTTAAATCCATTTTTAAAATCAAGTGTCCACTGTCTTTTTCATTCTAGCAGAATTGACTTTCAACTTCAAGGAGTCTTTTGAGTACCAAAAACTCAACCTAAATCATACCAAAAATCATGAGACTTGTTTAATGTCTTAAAAAGAGTTCTCAATTTTTAGTTCTCTCAGTTTCCACTTATTTTAACTTTAAAAATAAACACACACACACACACACACAAATGGTTTCAAATTAGGAAGACTCGTTTTACCGAGGCATTCCGGGTGAACCCTAACGTTCTTCCCGAAGTGTAACGTGACCTCCGAACCCAAATCTCTAATCTCGGGCATTTTTCAAAGTTTTGGCCCTTAAAATAAAAATGGCGTGGTGACTCCCGTTTTTTAAAATGATTTTCAAAAAGAAAAATCGCGGCGGGGCACATTCATCACCGGTGGCGACTCATTTGAGGGAGAAAAATAAGCTTTATCTTTTAAAAAAAAAATATAAAAAAAAAATGATATTTGGTATATAGGTGGAAACCATTAAATTTCTGTGCCACCGCTCCACCCTAACCCGGGGCTTGGGATAAATTATGGTCCTAACAAAGCCCGCGTACCGGTATCATTTTTTAAAAAAAGAAAAGCTTTTGTGGGTCAAGCTTCCGTCCGGCATTTGAAACCATTTTGTATTGTGTGTGTGTGTGTTGGTTTTGCACATTTCGTGTTGTTTTTACGACCGTCCCGAAAAAGTCAAAATTTTGACTATTGGACCGTTTCCTTGAATTGTTTGAATTATGTTCTTATGTGCTTATGTGTTCATTTGCTTTCAAAAAAAAAATCAAAAAAATTTCAAAAAAAAATTTCAAAAAAAATAGATTTTCAAAAAAAATTTTCAAAAAAAAAAAAAATCATTTTCAAATTTTTTGCATGCATCATACTTTTTAAGACACATAAAAATTTCTATTTTACTCAAAAAAAGAAGATAGCGCTTGCACTGCCTGCACGCGGCAGGCTTGCATGCCTTACCACTTGGCACATACCTTACGTCCTTAACCGGGAAAATCCCGATAGCGGCCCCAGCTTTGGCCTTATTACGCCTCTCGGTGCGAGCACGGGACCACCCCAAACATCCACTTAGAGCCTCGAAGTATGTCGACCATGCACATTGTCCGTGACACACTTTGTCAGAGACCCGGTTGGTTTTAGTCTGGTCCGTGTCGTGCCCGGTCACATTACATGTATACACCTTTCCCCGTCAAGCCTTAGTCGGCATACCAAGTCAATATCTTTCGGGGACCCACTAATCGGTCGAAGTCATGCACGGTTTTCCGCCGCAAAGGCTTTGACCGGATAATGTTGCAGCGCGCTTGACTTTGACTTTTGGTAGCACAACTTATGCACCGACTCCCAGGCATGACAGAGTCATCGAGGATTAATGATTATTCCATGTCTATTACGGCCTAACTAACGACGGGTCAAGATCAATTATGGACATTTGTCGGTCAAGAGCCATGCCGAGCTTTTCATCGAGCCCCTCCCAGGACATGATCTTGACCTTTGGGCGTCGGCTTTGTGCAGTAATTTACATCGAATGCTCGTTAAGACTAGATTACCCGCACATTTGGACTTTAGGATCGTTTTTCTTCTTTCGGTCGGTGGGACCTTAACCTTAACCCTACGGAACCACTTGTTCGAGGTTACGGAGTTGAGGGTCCGCGGGGCGTAGTGATGGGAGCCTTGATCCCGGGAATCCGAGTAGTTTGCGAAAAAGAAGAGAAATCTTTTCCAACCAATTAGGTTAATAAAATACGTTTTAAGTAAACAAGAACAAATAGCGCATGTTGCATGAGCCACTAGCCCCAGACACCTACCTCTCCTTGACTCCCAAATGTCTGAACCCTCATGTCTTTCCCCGCGACTCCTCCTCACAAAGGCTTGGTTTGGGCCTTGGATCACCGTTTGATCGGTTAGGGAAGAGTCAGCCGCATCGTCGGCTTCACCCATTTTGTTCCGACTCCGGGTTTGAATGTACTGCATCAGGCCCGGTAATGATGGGGACAACATTACTCCGCCTCCAGGGACCCCTCAAATAGAAACGGCAATGGAATCGAGTTAGCGAACCGAGATGAGATTCGGCAGGACGGAAAGCATTACAGATTAATAGCCTTATGGGGAAGCCATCGGGAGCCATGGTTTGAGCGCCAGCCGATCTCAATCCACAGATGGCACCTTCACCGTCGGAAGAAGAAGAGGACCCCGATCCCGCTCTCGGTCGCATACTAATTACTCCCGAGGATGCCACCACCCACCTCCTATGGGTACTACTACGGGAACCCGTACTCCTCGATCTTCCGGGTCGGCCCGGCTCCCCGGCTACGAGCTGCTTGGATCCCATGCGGCCAGAGCGGGCGAACCAATTCGCGGTTCCTCGGTGGGGACAAAATCGATTACGGAATGTCTTCTCACGGTTGGGGATATCTCGGAATGCCCACACACGGCATATTGGGATCCCGTCTCGGTTCGGAAACTTGACCAAAGCCGAGGCCTTCACAACGGCTGGTTCGAGCGTACCGCGGCAACATTTTGGGATGCCACCACGGTTTGGTTCGGGACAACGGTCGAAGCCCCTCCTCGGGAATGATGCCGGTTCGAGATGCTCCTATGCGCGGCTCCACTCACAAACCCATTTCTCACTTAGGGACCCAATGGGCCACAGGAAGCCCCCTAATCCGGTTTCGCCCGAGAATCCCTCGGACCGCAATACCCTCTCAGGCTACACACCCTCGCCACGGCCCGCATACGTCTGGGTTCAACAACCGGGAATGACAACGGCCCGCACCTATGCCCTACTATGAATCTCGGCATTTCGGAAAACCAAGCTACCGGCTACATTCGTCACAGCTGCCTACGCCAGCTCTGCTTGCCGGTTGAAAGTCGAAACAAAGGCTGCAAGAGTTCTATCCACAATGCCCAGGCTCCTACTCACGCTCCCGGGGGTAATTCGGGCGAAGGACGGGTTTTACCTATGTCCGGATCGGCCATTCCCTCCGCGATCTGCCGCCGGTGGTAGCTCCTCGCTCTAGCTCGTCATCCCTATTTGTGCCGAATGCCATGGCTCCACCACAAGACCCTTATCGGCACAGTTGGTTCATGGAGCAACACAAGGAAATGAAAGCCTGCAGATGCCGAATTGGCTGCTAAGAAGTACGCCTTAGGCACTACTGGACCGGATTCTATTGTTCCCTTGCCCCGAGTTTGTAATGCCCTAATCTTGGACCTCTTTGGCGGGGTGCATGCCCGAAAACTCATTTGGACACATATACCTTGGCAATGAAGGCGAAGGATGCACCAATCAGCTGAGTTGGGCGACTATTTGATCTCTCCTTGAAATCCAGTGCTCTAAAATGGTTCTTAAGCTTAAAACCCGAGGCCGGGGCTACGTAGGATCGGATCACCGGTGCCTTTCTGAGAGAATTACAAGCTAATTTGGAATGGGAAACAAATAGAGTTGACTTACAGGACAGCCGTGCGGCGTCTAGACGAGAATGTTAGGGATTTCTACAAGCGGTGGAATACGAAACTCGGTGAGATGGCCATCCCTCCTTCGAAGAGGAGCAGGTTGGACATCTTCCGGTCGTGCACGAAGTCACATCGAGAACCTCCCTCGATCATTTCCCGTACTCGGACTTACGTGTTATGGTTAACTCCGCGGCTAAGTTTGAAAAAGGCTTACAATCAGCAGTAATTTCTTTGCACCCTTACAGAATCTGAGCTCCTCCCTCCAACACGGTTCCCGCTCTGTTAAAGGTAAAGAGGTGATCAACTACGCGGGCGGGAATGTAATAATGCAACTCCTTTTGCTCCCGGGGAAACCAGTGAGCCCGAGCCTCGGGTCATAAACCTCGAAAGCTTCGGAATGCCTGCGAGCGACATCTTTAGAGGATTGGTGAAAGAAAGGCTTCTTTGCGGCCTTTGGAAAATTTCAACCCGAGAAATCCGAATGCTCAGTGGATACTTCTAAGTTACGCGCTTTTCATCGAGGCCACGGACATCTAACGAGATAAGCTGCTTTACTCTGAAAAAGGCAATCCAAGGATTGATAGAGCAAGGGAAGTTGGAAGGCCAGGGAGCCTAATACGATCAAAAATCCCTTCCCGAGAAATCAAAACCAGGTGAACATGATTGAAGGCAGGAGAACCTTCGCATGTCCCGGAGGATGCGGAAGCGTGAAGACCTCCAAATACCCGCTGGCCAACCTTGTCGAGGATCACGGTCGGATTCCCCTCGGCGCTTGAGGATGGTGAGCAAACCCAACCCTCCTTGGTCTCATGTTAGAAATTTCTTGCAAGAATATGAGGCTCGCTATTTCTCGGAGGAAGGGAAAGCCGTCTTTGAAGCCCAGAACATTCCGGTCAAATCATGAGAAAACCATTTACACGAGATGGTTAGAGCAATCAAGGAAGATTGAGCAAGAAAGCTTCAGGACGGGCGCTGTATTGGGGCTTATCGGCAAAGAGGCCGAAGAACACACAGGTTAGTGCACTTACGCAAGATGGTTTTGGGAGAAGCCAAATACGATCCCGGGGACGGTGAAAATGAAGAATCGGAGGAGGAGGATTGCTTCTTGCCGCCCCCTCTCACTCTTCCCCCACGGTTTACGGGAGGAGAAGCGGAGTCGCAATTGCCGCTTAGGTAATGGGGGCATATGACAATTTACTGCGGTGCACGCACCCGTTCTCCTAGCAGATTTGACCGGCGCTCTCTCTCGGCGAAATCCCGATAGTATGGGAAGATGATTACGATGGCGATAATGACGGTGATGTTGATGACGACGAAAGTGAGGAGTCAAATGAGGCCCAGATCGGAATCAATGTCGGAACAATCATGCCGGAAATGACATCATGGGAGCCGGACACAATGGTTGGTTGTCGGCAACCGACGATGAAGGACCGCCAAAAATGCGGGTCGGATACCGATGGGGACGGACCCCACGAAGTACTCCTCGTAAGATGCACTTGTGGTCAGGTGCCGGATACCTCGAGAGGATGAAGGACAACAAAGCCCAGCTTACGAGATCTATACATATCCAAAATCCTAGAGCACAATGTTCCCTACTGAGGACCTAGTGGGAGAATGGAGAAGGTTCATTGAAGCCTTGGTTGAAGAGGAGATTTTCGGCAACCGAAAGACGATGAATTCGTAAACGTCATCGGTTCCTTTTCTTCCTTCCCTAAAGCAGACGGCATCACAACGGTGAAGGGTCAGCTGTAGGAGCCGCTTGAACACACCGAGGAGTGCATGGAGTCGAAAGGGTTATTGATCTAAATGTCTCCCCGGTCGCCTTCATACCCATGGACCCGCATGACGCTTTCTTAATTGCTCACTGTGCAGACGGTGGACCTCGGGTACTCCTCATTTGGACCCCGGATCTACCGAGTACATTACGTCGAGCTATGAAGGGGAGCGTTGTCTATCCTTTACTTGTGGTTGCCACCTTGCAAGGGCGAAAGAAGAAGATGTATGATGAGATGGAGGGCGATAGCCGTAAGATTGAGAAACTTCGGAAGACGATTATGAAAGCGAAGACATGAAAGCCATGAATTTTCTGAAATTTGAACACGTGGATGTCATAGAGTTCAATACTTGCCTACCATGCTTTGGGGAAAGGGTTTTCGGACACTCGATCCAAGAGGATAGTTGAAGATACGGTTAGAGAGAGGAAGCCGGCTCCCATCCTCCCCAATGAGAAAGTAACCATGGTCAGATCAAATCCGCCTCGAAACAAAGTAACAATCCTTTTCAGGGTTATCCAAGAAGAGGTCACCTTCCCCGAATGTATTTCAGCTCTCAGAGAAGTCCTGGAAACCGGCATGATACCCGATGCTCCTCCCACGCAGAATGCTATAATCGTCTCCCGGCTACGAGTATTACGAAAGGAACCGAGTGGGCTGCGCTATCTGGGAGATGAAATCGAAAAGCCACCAGAGCCACGAGAATAGCAATTCCTTTTGTATGATAACTATGGACAAGGCAGGCTAAGAAGGCAAATCGAA
This sequence comes from Adenophora triphylla var. japonica, assembly GCA_022495995.1. Classification (NCBI taxonomy): domain Eukaryota; kingdom Viridiplantae; phylum Streptophyta; class Magnoliopsida; order Asterales; family Campanulaceae; genus Adenophora; species Adenophora triphylla. Next base: position 7,110 of record JAFEMH010003977.1, read on the forward strand.
GGACGCCCTAGCTCTGTGGGCCATCCAGGGGACAACAACACAATCCCGGGTCTAAAAGCATGTGACATGGGAAGCAGTTTTAAAAGCTGCCCAGGAAGGAGCCAATACAGCTCAAGCTCAGCCCCTCACCGGTGCTAGACTTCGTCAGAACCAGTGGCCGGTAGACAAAAAGGCTCCCCCGTTGACCTTGGCAACATTGAGGAAATCTAGTCAAGAAGCGACTGATGAGGAAGTCAACCTGTTGACCCGATCCGGGCAGATCTACCAGGGGAACCCCAAGACAGATAAGAAGGTAGCAGATCAAGCACCAAGGAAAGACCGTCTCCCCTATGCCAAGACAGCCGAAACTCCTGACCTCGAGAAGGAGGATCCCATGCTCACCCAGCTGAAACAAACTTAGGCCAACATCTCTTTGTGGTCCCTGCTTACCTCATCGTACCCCCACAAGCTAAAGCTGGAAGAAAGCCTAGCCCGCACGCTAGTCCCTATTGATGCTACTCCTGATGATGTGGTGCAGTTGATTGGGAACATTCACTATGGGAATATAATCACTTTCACAGACCTCGATCTCCCTCAGTTCGGAGCCGATCATAACGAGCCCCTCTTCATCACGGTCAGTTTGGATGAACGGCGTCTTCCCGAGTTTTGGTCGACAATGGGTCCGGTATAAATATCCTCCCGGCAAAGATCATGAGTCTGCTAGATATCAAGTCCACAGATCTAAAGCCTTCCTCCCTCACAGTCAAAGCATATGCCTCAACATCTCGAGCAGTACTTGGAGTTGCAACTTTGGTCCTCTGGTTTGGCAAGAAGATGATACCTGTGGAATTTCAAGTTATAGATATCCCGATCACCTTTAATGCCCTGATGGGAAGACCTTGGCTGCATCAAGTCAAGGGGGTTGCTTCGAGCCTCCATCAATGCGTAAAGTTTGTCTCAGATGGGGATTTGGCAACCATTTACGGAGACCTAGTCACTTTGGAGGGCACCGTACGGGTGGGATACCTATTACGGAGAACAAACATGACGAGGAAGGTCTCATGCTAACGGGCTTCACGGTCGAGCCTCCCAAAGCCCAAGTTTGTAACATAGATCGACGATCACTCGGGACAAGATCCCTCCCAGTCTTGAAGATGATGAGAAAAATGAGCTACACCTTAGGTCTCGGTGCAGGGAAGCATCGGCAAGGAACTCACAAAGTTATTGAGGTGAAAGGACAGAAAAACTCGCCACGGCACAGGATATGAGGCCACCTCGGTAGACACTACGAAAGAAAAGGAAATTGCCCGGAAAAGGGGAGAAGGCTGCCACGGGAAGGGTCCCGATCAACGGCCACTAAACCTCTCCCTTTCGAGTCCTCATTTGGATGACTACTTTGTAAAAGGTCCTACACGAGCGGGGTAGCGCCCCGGTCAAAGAGCCTACTCCGGCGAGAGGGATGGATGAAGTTACAGCATGACCTTAATAAGCTCAGGGGCACCAAGGCAAATCCGGTTCGTAGAATGTTTTTGGATCTACCCAAGATACCTGGGGCTACCAGTACCATGGAGGGTGAGTACACTATCAAAGGCGTTCCAAGCCTAGTAGAGCAGTTCGAGAAGCTTACCACTGTGGTCCCAAGCGTCCCGAGAAGGCCCAAAGCTTGAGTTTGGCGCGACAATGCCGAAAGCGAAGCCACAGAAGTCTTTTCAGATGATTAGGATGGTCCGATTATGCATCAGTTATTCGGAGAAGAGGTTCAGGTGCCAGACCTGATTGATTTCGGTTCAGTCAAAGAGATGATAGCAATGATTGAGAAAGGAGAACAACGCAAATCCCGAGTCATGAGGCCCCTAACAGCAATGCCATTGAAGAATTGGGAAACTCTCTCAGGCCCGTCCGCGACCAAGGAGGAAATGATCACAAAGCTTGGATTGGTTCCCCGTCCCCTTGTGTCAACCTGTGTAAAAGTCCTCCGAGTCTCTCATTATTGAGTTCGAGTCTCTCGAGTCGTTCGATGGCCTTACGCCTGAAGACTACGAGGTTGTAGCAAACGCTGTATTCCCTTTCGTTCTCAATGAAATGATAAACCTTTCTGAGTATCCCTTGATTGTCACTCTAACTAATGATAAATTAACTAATAACCTAAAAGCAGTTAATAATGATTCATTAGAAGCAGACACATTAAATGAACAATATATTAAAGAAATCTTTAAGCAGGTTGTTCAGAAAGAGGAAAATCGATCCCAAGCTGCCGAAGAGGTTTTGACAAGTGTGAATTTGGGAACTGCAGAAGAGCCTAAAGAGAGCCGAGATTGGTAGTTTCTTTGAAGGGACTGAAAAGATGCCCTGAGAATTCATGGACGTGTTTGCGCGGTCCTATAAAGACATGCCTGGATACCGCTCGACCCGAAAGCCAAAGAGAACATCGTATGCAGATACGGGTTGCCGGCCGAAATCATCTCAGATAATGGATCCCACTTTGAAGGGGAATGCGACGAGGCTAGCTGGCGGGATTCGGAATAACCCGTCACAAGTCATCTCCCTACGAGGCCCCAAACTAACGGAGCCGTTGAAGCGACAAACAAGACTTTGGAAAACATCATTCGGAAAATGGCCGTCAGGCGAGAGATTGGCACGACAAGCTTCACCTTGCTCTCTGGGGATACGGAGACATCCGTCGAACGGCAACCAGGAAACACCGTTTGCTCTTACCTACGGAATGGAAGCCGTGCTCCCAATCGAGATAGAAATCCCCTCACTCAGATGCTTGTTGGAAGAGTCGGATCAACGAGGTCGAATGGCTCCAGTCGCCATGATGAATTGGCCCTGCTAGATGAACGCCGATTGAGAGCCATGGAACATATATGAGCTTACCAAGGAAGGATGGCCAGAGCCTTCGATAAGAAAGTAAAACATCGGAAGATCAGGGAAGGTGACCTCGTTTTGAAAGAGAAGCCCCCAATCCGCATCAACCCGCTTGGCAAATGGGAGCACATGCAGGTCGGGCCATATGTTGTTCGAGAAGATTTTCTCAGGAGGGGCCATGCAACTTGCGGACCTCGACGGAAATCCTTTTGTACACCCGGTGAATGGCGATAAGGCTGCGCGAGATACTACGCATAAAACAGAGTCAAAAAAAAAAAAAAAACAAAAAAAAAAAAAAAACAAAAAAAAAAAAAAAAAAAAAAAAAGAGAAGCGAAAAAAAAAAGAGTGCTAAAAGAGTAATACCCAACTAGGTTGAAAACCCGAAAAAGGCGGCCTAGGTAAAAAACAGGGTTGCACCAAAAAAAAAACAACAAAAAAAAACAAAAACAAATTAACCGGGTCGAACTACGGAGACCTGAGCCCTTTAGTCCAAGGGAACGTAGGCAGCCGGAAACGGTTCGGTCTAAAACACAAATAAAAGTCATACTTTGTTATCAATACATTGATCAAGCCATGAAGGCGTTTCGAAAAACTCTAAAGCAATTCACATATTCATTACAGTTAAAAACTTTTTGATGAGTCTAAGCTCGGTTCACTCCTACGACTTACTGACACTCTTTGAAAGAAACTAAAATACATAATAACTAATGTGTCTGCTACGACAAGAAAGGGATACTCGGAAACCTCAAGATCACTCCAAGCCACTCGTACTGGCTTCTCCCCTCTTCTTTCCTCCTCTTCGGGTCTTCTTCCGCTGCACGGGAAAAATGTCAGTCTTCCTCTTACCAAGCTCTGGTGTAGGGACAGGGTCAATCAAACCAGCGTCTGTCAGGTCCTTAGTAGCCCGAGCCGGCAACATAGGAATCCGCCCCTCCTGTCTCTTGACATAAGACTCGTAGTCAGTCACGGCATCCCCGCTCCTATCATGAGGGTTGGCCCTCGCCTCAGCCCTCCTCCTCTCAGAAACCGTCATGTCTTCCACACCAACAATGGCCTCACGCCGTCTCAAAATAGCCATCTGAGTCTCCCCCAAATGCCTCTCGTACCAATCCACGTACCAAGTGGTCAGAAATACATGCCCCGGACGCCTGAGGATAACCCTAGGAGGAAAGATGTCATACCTCCATGCTCGGGAAAGAAATGGGAACACTGAAGGATCATCCATCGAAGCAGAAGCCACCACCCTGGTAGCTATGTCCTCAAAACCCTCCAAAGGAATCTGCTCCAAGCCAAACTGCCTCCGAACCAGAGCCGAAATGTAAAAACTGGATTGAGAAAGCCCCGGAAGCACAACCACATGAAACCCATCCTGAAGCACTCTCCGAGTCTCTACCCGCCAATGAGGTACCAACCATCTGATATCCGCAGTCTGGCGATAAGCTATCCAATACTCCCATGAGCCCTGATCATCAAGATCCATAGTAACCCCTCTCTTGGCAAAAGTCCAAGGTTTCACCGCATCAGAAGTTTCGCAAAGGACCCCCAGGCGCTCCATCAGCCACATAGTCAAGAGAAACGGGCTGCCCCCGTGCATATACCGCCTCCCGGTAGCCAACCTGTCAAGAGCATGAAGGGTCTCTCCCAGGATCGAGGAGTGCGACATCCCGGCCCCAAACGGCGGGTGTACTGGCCACATCTAGCAAATCCCGATGACAAATCCCAAAAGAGTAAACCATAAACAAGGTACCAAACATGCAGAGTGCAAAAGCATCCCAATAGGCATCATCAATCAAGCCTAAGCCCCTAAATCTATCAGGAAGACCAGAAATGTCAAAATGATCAGGACCACGGATCATACCTTGTGCTTCCTCCGGAGAAAGATGAAGAAGGTTGCACAACTTTTCAACAAAAGAGGCTCCTCTGGGCAAAGGAATCGCAATCTCCTCCACCTCGGGACCACCAAGCAAAGCCCAGAATTCTTCAACAGTCGGGACCATTTCATTGTAAGAAAAGCAAAAGACATGCCTCCTTGTATCCCAAAATGAAGCGGAGGCCCTCAAAAGCTCATAGTCCGGAACCAATTCTTTGAGAGACCACAAGCATTTTATCTTGTACCTTTCTTCAAAAAACGACCTCCTCTCGTGCATAATCTACCGGGACCAATCCTTGAATTTTTTGAAAAATGACATTTGGATTTCTTTGGACAATTTTGGAGAATTTTTGGTCATTTCCATGATTTTTCTTTCTTCTTCCCCGAAATTCCAGTAAGTTTGAACTGGAGAAGATGGAGTTTCAATGACATTTATGGCCTAAACCAGATCCAACAACCGAAATAAATGAAACACATGGGAGTCAGTCCAATCCGCGCGGACAGGAATGCCTCCCAGTCCAATCCACGTGGATCCTATTGATCCCCAGCAAAATTCTTTTTCACAACTCAAAACCTGCACAAAACCTGTCCAAAACAGTTCATATACCATACATTCACACCCTTGCCAAAAAACTAGGCTCATGCAACATACACATGGATAATAAAAAAAGTAGGTAACAGTAATCCTAGATCATTACATTCCAAAAAAAAAAAAAAAAAGTGTGCATGAAAAATAAAACCGTATCTGTCGAAATAAGTACAGTCCCAGAATCAACCAAAAATCATCAGTCAGAATCCTCAGTGGCTGGTGCTTTCCCCCGGTCCCTCTTGTGACTCGGGCCCGCCTCCTCAGTAGTCATGAATATCTCGGGCTCGGGATCGTCTTCCTCGTCTCCAGAGAGAGGCTCGCCTGGATCAACCGGCACGCCACGATAAGGCAAGCCGAGATCCGCAAAGAAATCATATCCGAACGTGAACGCATCGGATCCTGGCCATGCGAAGATGATCCACCGTGGCGCCAAACATGTCCCTGTCCATGAAAATCCCGAGAATGACGTGGTGCGGAGCGGCTCCATGCCGGGATCTATGAGAGGAGAAAGAGGAGTCTCGGTAGAATGCTCGGAAGGAATAGGGAAGTCTCCCGCTCTATGGCGCCTGCTGTGCTGTCTCGCTACGCACTGAGCGGCCACGGGTAACCATCCTCTAGGAACCTCTTGGTTTCGATCACACCTTCGTCGGCTTCTCCACCACCACAGGGAGCTGCACGGAAACAAAAGCATCAGAAATGATTTGATGCGAAAGAAAAGAAGAAGAGACAGAAGCAGTAAAAAGCCGTACCTTCATATCCGGACGAGGCCGAAAAGCTCATGGGACCCGCTCAGGGATAGGGATTTGCACTCTCAATCTAACCCCATCCTGGACATATGAAAAGTTCGATCGAGGGTACCGCACAACCTCCTCCCCCTCTCTCTCTAGCACCTGAGGCGTCCTCAGCCTCCTTAAGATAAATCGCGAATAATCCTCGCTCGCCACAAACCTTGAGAAGTGCTCGCCACCTCGATAGTCACCCCAGGTCTCCGAGCTCTCAGTCGGATGCATCATGTCAGCAGGAGGCTCCATCGGTGTCATCAGAGGCGCACCCTCGCCATGTTGGCGCGTCACTCTCTCCCCCAAGTAATATACATCACAGGTCAAACCCCTCAAAATCCTACGCTCCACAGTCCACCTCTCCGCACCCTTGGTGCTCCACCTCGAAGCGGCCCCCGGGGGTAGAACCTCATCCCCTCGTCGAGTCTCGGCTCTCATCAAAGGCAGGCAATCCTTGTACTTAAGTGTCATGCGCCCCCTGGAACCTATCTTCTCCCGAGCATGCTTGGTCCGGGAGAGCATAGCCGGATATGCCCGATGTGCTCCATGCCAGTGCCGCCACATCGTGACATGAAAGAACTCCGAGCCCATACATGCGAAGGTAAATATCACATCAATTAAGTGCGGAAAGAAACAATGTGTGCTTAAGGAAAAGAAAAAGCAAAAGCTTATACCTCCGAGAGGAACTTCAAAGCACGTCGGGAGGCGACAGCCTTCCAGTACCGATCCGAGCAAAATATAGCTCTGCCCGGCCCGGCCTCCCCAAGATACCTCTCCGGCCATCTCCACGTCGGTCAACGTGCGCGGCGGGGCAAATACCGCCGTCCCCTCGGCGTGTCCAAAAAGTGTGCTCGAAAAAGCGAACCACAGAAAAGCCCTGGCAATCTGCACATCAGCCACTCTCTCGTCCCCAGCCTCATAACTCTCAATGCTCTCCACGATCTTCTCGTGGACCATCTCTCCACTCAATGCTTCGTCCTTTAAAGGACAGGCCCGTGATCGCAGCATAATCGAAAGGTGTGACCGTAGCCTCGCCCCAGAAGAAATGGAATGTGTGGGTCACGTCCCACCAGTGCTGCGCCAAAGCAAAAATCAGGCCCTTACTCTTGGGGAACTTGAGCAACCCCCTCAGACACTCGATGAACTCATACAACCCAGTCCCAATGACGATCTGTCTCGGACTCATCAAATCTCCTCTGCCCAAGACTGGAAGCCGATCCCACAGGCCGATCACAGCCTCCACTGATCCCCGAGTCTTCAGCTTATTCAGCTGCTCCGTCACAAAATGATCTCCACCCTGCAATTGAAAGAAAAACAAAAATGTCAAAAAAAAAAAAAGAGAAAAATTGCATTTGCATTTAAAAGCATACACATGCATCATAGACATAAAGTTTTGAAAAAATTCGGCAGCATAACGGCATATAATGGACTCAGCCCCATTCTTCTCGCACAAAAGAAAAGACTTTTGAGCAATCACCATTCATCATCCATTCATGCATAAAGAGACATGTCAATAACATTGAGTCAACGGAAGCAAAACTCCGTCCCATTTTTCATAAAATAGCATACAGAAACAATTTTCCACATTCATACATTCAATCATCGGAAGCAAAAACCCGTCCCATTTTTCACAAAAAATCATAAAGCATGCATGCATACATTCATATCATTCAATAAAAACATCATCTCATTGCAAAAATCCTACATACAACAAAAGAAGTCCGTCCCGGATTCGGGCAATTTTCGTCATCTCATATTTCAAAAAAAAAAAAAAAATGGCAAATCGCCCATACTCTTTTCAAACAAAATGCATATTTTGATTACCCACATACTCACTGCAACATGCAAATCATCAGAGTCCCATTCCAATGCCAAGAACACAATTTTCGGATCAAAAAAAAAAAAGAAAAATCATAAAAAATCAAACTCAAACAAAAATCGACAAAGGAAATGAAGAAATTCGAAGTATACCGTGCGAAGACTCGGATCAGTGGACCAATGTTGCCACGCATCGGGATATGGATCCTCCGCAATCGATTGCGAAAGTGAGTAATGCCTCCTCATCCTCACAAGTTCTAATCGCCTCTCCGCAATCGGGCCGCGTCCTTGGCCTTGAATGGCAACTCCCCCGTGTTCCATTGCTCGAAAAATCAAAGAAAATGGAAGAATTTCGAAGCTTTTTTGGCCAAAAATGGCTTCTCTCTCTCGCTTTCTCTCTCTTCTCTCGTGAAACTGAAAAAATTGTAAGGAAGAAGAAGGAGGGCGGCGCCCCTTTTTAAAACCTGTCTGGAATGCTTTCCCATCCGCGCGGATGGAATTGAAGGGCCAAAAAGACAGTTTTGCCCTTTAAAATTTCCAGATTCTGTAGTTTGATCCCAGACTTAACAGGGATAACCAAAGTTAACCCAAGTTAACCCCCTTTTCAAAAGAACCCAACGACAGTAAAACGTAAGTCCGATTTCATCAACGAAAGTTAACGGAATCCCGTTTCTTTCCTCAATTTCATCCCCGGCAGTAAAACGTAAGTCCGATTTCATCAACGAAAGTTAACGGAATCCCGTTTCTTTCCTCAATTTCATCCCCGGCAGTAAAACGTAAGTCCGATTTCTCCAACGAAAGTTAACGGAATCCCATTTCTTTCCCCATTATCATCCCCGACAGTAAAACGTAAGTCCGATTTCTCCAACGAAAGTTAACGGAAACCCGTTCCCAGCAGCTTTCGAACTACGATTGGCTTGATTCCTCTTAAGGATACGTAGGTAGCCTACCATAGGTCCAGCCACTCGACCAAAACGGTCATCCCCTTCCCCGGCAGCAAACGTGAGACCGGCCACTTCAAATGAAGTCCACCAAAGGACCATCAATCCCAAATCTTTAAGGTCTGAGGCACCTAAAACGCCATCATCCAGGTTCGAGGCACCTAAAACGCCATCATCAAGGTCTGAGGCACCTAAAACGCCATCATCCAGGTTCGAGGCACCTAAAACGCCATCATCAAGGTCTGAGGCACCTAAAACGCCATCATCCAGGTCTGAGGCACCTAAAATGCCATCATCCAGGTTCGAGGCACCTAAAACGCCATCATTTAGGTTTGAGGCACCTAAAACGCCATCATCGAGTCCGAGGCACCTAAAACGCCATCATCGAGGTTTGAGGCACCTAAAACGCCATCACTGGGTGCAGAGGGCACCTAAAACGCCATCATCATCAAGGTCTGAGGCACCTAAAATGCCATCTTCAAGGTCTGAGGCACCTAAAACGCCATCATTACCAGGTTGACACCTCAAAATAGTCATTCCAGGGTCAACGTCGAAAGACCCGAACTACGACTGGCTTGATTCCTCTTAAGGATACGTATGTAGCCTATCATTAGGTTCAGCCATCAGACCAAAATGGTCATTCCTTTCCCCAGTCGTGCGAATATACAACACTAGCCATCAGAGCAAAAACGGTCATGTCCTATCCCCAGCAGAGTTTCTTTTAGCAACCGACTGCAGAACTCGCTCATCAGGTTGACATCCTAAAATAGTCATTCCAGGGTCAACATCGAAAGACCCGAACTACGACTGGCTTGATTCCTCTTAAGGATATGTAGGTAGCCTATCACCAGGTCCAGCCATCCGACCACTTTGGTCACCCCCTTGTCAAATATGGAGCCTTACTCTTATCGACGACCCTGCTTCCTTCGAAAGTGCCGTCGCCGAGGGGCTACTGTAAGTGCTCCAATTTGAGTTGTTAGTATTTCCGTTAGAAATCTAACGAAAGCCTTCACATTCTTAACCTAAGCCTTAACTTCTCTAACAAAACCTAACTTTTCTAACAAAGCAAGGGTAAGTTGGGGATTGCTATTTAGAGTTAAGCATGGTAAAGAATCTCACAAAAGAGAAAAATTCGAAAATAGCAAGCTGTAAAACACAACTGGTTGCTTATTTTGAAAATATATTCCCTTTGTCCAAAGCCTGGAGCAGCATTTAATGAACAATGCACGCTTACATACATATCCGCGCGGATGGAAATGAAATTTCCAGAGGCCTATAAATAGAGCCCCTCAGTCTCAGAAAAACCATGAACAAAAGGAAGAACAACTCACTCACAATAGCACTGGCGAAAATATTATAGAAAACAGTGGAAATTCCCTTGAATTGCCACCTTTTTCTTAATCATTTTCCCAAATCTCACTCACTAAACACTCACTAAATTCAAGTCTCAAACACAAACACAAGGAAGATAGGATACCACCATTGGTAAACCCTCCTTCTCCTTACCTTAAACCTCCCTCATCCATGCATGCATCTCACATTTCAAAGATGTAACTTGTTTGTTGTCCATCCCTTGCCCTAGATCCAAGAGGATCACCATGGATGATCTTCTACAAGGATCAACATTCCTTCCAAATTGTTTTTACTTACAAACATTTTTCTAAACCTAAAATCAATTTTCATACATAAAATCTTGATTTCAAGTTAAATCTCCCCCATCCCAAGCAAATGAAGTGCTTTAAGTCCTAATGTACCCTAAGGATGGCTTGATATAGTAGATCACCACTAAACAAGTTTAGTGATCACTAATCAAAGCCTAAGGAAATGGGGACAAAGCATGGATGCAAACCCCCTTTAAATCACATTTTCCTTCTTGAGAATGTTGCTGTCCAGTAGCCTTTCTCTAAGACCTCTGTCCATTGTCTAATTTTTTGGACACAGAAAAACTTGGAATTTGGTGTTGACTAAAAAATACTTTTTGTAGCCAACATCGATAGTATTCCAGAAATATATTTACTTTATTTTTTGCATGAGTATAACTCCCTTTTTCAAATTATTTTCTAAAAGTCAGTTTAGCAGTCTCTGGAAATCCAGATTTCACATCTGTGATTTCCATAAGGTTTTGGTCCCTCAAATCATCTCCAATCATAAAAATATTTTGCAGTAACCTTATTTAAGATGTTTTGAACAACTTTCATTCTCTGACTTTCCTCATATTCTGAATTTTTAAAAATCTTAAATCCATTTTAAAATCAAGTGTCCACTGTCTTTTTCATTCTAGCAGAATTGACTTTCAACTTCAAGGAGTCTTTTGAGTACCAAAACTCAACCCTAAAATCATACCAAAAATCATGAGACTTGTTTAATGTCTTACAAAGAGTTATCTATTTTTAGTTCTCTCAGTTTGCACTTATTTTAACTAAAAATAAACACACACACACACACAAATGGTTTCAAATTAGGAAGACTCGTTTTACGAGGCATTCCGGGTGAACCCTAACGTTCTTCCCGGAGTGTAACGTGACATCCAAACCCAAATCTCTAATCTCGGGCATTTTTCAAAGTTTTGGCCCTTAAAATAAAAATGGTGTGGCGACTCCCGTTTTTTAAAAATGATTTTCAAAAGAAAAATTGCGGCGGGGCACATTCATCACACGAGGGCCCTGGATATCCCCGAGATCTCCCGCTCCCACGCGCTAGGCTGGCGTACGAGGGCTGGGCGGTTCGCGCGAGCGGCCCCGGTGATCCCGATCCCAGAGGAGCCGAGACCTCAGTATAGGGTGGATCCCAACGCTTCGGTGAGCACTTTTTGATTTTCTGCATTTGATAGTGGCATTCTGCAAATGTTGCATCTGTACTTTCTGCTTGTCTTTTGATAATTTTCCTGGTTCGCAGGTGTTTGGCCGTACGTATAATCAGGCCATGAGACAGTTGGACGGGTGGGACACCTACGCTAGGAGGCTCGTGGCGTTCATGAGGTGCAGTTCCCGGAGGAGCGTGGATGTTCGTGAGCCGAGGCCATCTAGGCCGAGAGGTTCGTCTGCTCCCACGGCTGGTGGAGAGGACTTTGCGCAGGGATTTGGCCCGTTCGCGGGCGGAACGGCTGGGTTTGGAGCTCATCCTTCTTCGAACTCGGGGCACGAGAGGGGAGAGTCTTCGAGTTTGCAGGCGTCGAGGAGGCCTTTCGCGTATTCCCGCCTGGAGGAATTTGGAGATTTCTTTTTCTCGACGGATCCGGCACCTGCGGAGCAGTGCGTCGAGTGCTCGGATAACGAGCAGGACTCGGAGTAGTCCTTCTTTTATTGCTTTCTTTTAGACAAAATGTATGTATTGTCCGGAACAATTTGACTTGTATTGTATTTGAAAAGGCGCCCTTGGGGCGGAACCTGTACTTCACACATCTATTTAGTGATCACCTTCTTTTTATTTTCAGCAAATAAGCAAGTAGGTTAATCAAAACTAAATAATATAAAACATGCATGAAAAATTGAACGGGTCAAAATTTATGCCTATATGCACTGATTATTAATTAATTGCACTGTTGCACGAGCCCGGGGCGGAAGAGGTGTTGGCTTTGGTTGAATGAAACCAGGGGTAGCACGCAGATTCATAAAGGATGAACAGGGCCTTGTTTGGAATTGCTTCCAATTTAGGAAGCTTGTTTGGCTGCAGAGTTGACAAGTCAAGCTGCAGAGGGAAGTCCGGCCGGATGAGAATGAAATTCCGAGTCTTTTAAATTGCGGTTTCGGCTTTGCAATTCGTAAGCTAGCGCCTTTGCTTTGATCAGTTGGCTGAATTTCTTTCCAATTCCTAAGGCTTCTTTCACTTTCCTTCATGGCTCCCTTTCCTAAGATATCGTCTCGGATGCAAGAGCGATACTTGGAAGATTTCCAGTCGTGGGTACGGAACCATACGAGGCAAAACAAGGGGTTTTCGAAGGTACATTACGGGATGAAATCTGTTTGGGCTTTGAAGGAGCTCATGCCAGTTGGGATCTTTTGAGAAGCGGCGGCTCGCTTGCAGGATGTGCGGAGGAATGTGTACAACTTCTCGTACAATGAAATCACTCCTACATTCGAAGATTTACTGGGCCATGCAGGAGGACACTGAGACGGAGCGGCTAGTTCTTCCTTATCTTTGGTGGCATGGCGGCAGCTGAGAAGCTAGTGTCTTTGCTTGGTATCTCGGAGAAGCATACGGGATGCGTGCGGAACACGATTATGTCAACATTTCGGGGTTTGCCAGATAGATTTGCGAGTTGAGGAGCGTTTTCGCGTGGGGCGCGTTTGCTCTGTCTTGCGATCGCTACTCTGTTCACGTTCGCGTCCACAGGTGTGTGCCATCACACGGTATATTGGACTGGTGAGGCGGTGCGGAGCGGGGAGACATCGTGCCTTTGGTCTTGGGCGAGACGTTCTGGGCATAGGTTGGATGGCGGCCGTGGCCGATACATGTGGGGAGGGAGTCCCGCTATGCTTACCATGTGGTTGAGAAAGGCTGCAGATGATGCCCGAGGTGCCAATGTCTTGTGACGCTTGGTCCTTCTCTCGACGTCCTCTCTGGTGATAGGGGGCGATCAGTGGTGGAGCTACGGATGGCCGGACTCCGCACGCATCACTTGCGATGGTGGGTTCCCCCTGGAAGATTCTGAGACTTGTCGGACCACTCGGGAGGGTCTATTGGTTGTCGAAAGTGTCGGAAATTTGTCTCGGACGTCTTTCTACATTCCATCGTTGGTTACGTGACGATGCAGTGGAGCGGAGTGCCATTGACGGGCTTGAGTCATCTTTGCTACCTTTGAGGTGGGATCTCTGGCGATGGAAGATCCTTCGGCGTTATTCTTTGCTCACACGATGGTGGCAATACACGTCCTTTCTGCCCGGGGTTCTCTTTCACGGAGAGAGGGCATTGTTACATCTACACGGTATACGGCTGGTATGAAGAGTGTATAGGGGAGACACGAGATGGCTATCTTGTGGAGACGGGATGAGGAGTGTTGGGTGCGATCACCTTGACGGCTCAACCTTGAGGAGGACCGAAGCGGGGGCTAACCCTCGGAATCGTCTTGGGAATGACATGGGCGACTATGAGGCCCATCTTGATTGGGAGGCCAATCAAAGCACGGTCATGATGGCTAGAAGTGAGGCGGCTCGAGACGAGCTAGGAAAGGGCTGCGTTGACGGCTACACGGGTTTGACGGAGGCGTCGGGAAGGGTCCACCAGGCCGAGGTAGAAGGACTACCGGAATATTCCTGTGAAGGTGAAGAACACTCGTCGTGGGAAAGGGAAGGGGAAGAAGGATAAAGGACCAAATATGGGAAACTAGGTTGACCTTCTTTGTCCCAGTATCTACCCATTGTCATTGCAGACACATTAACTGATTAACGTTTTATTGTAGTTTTGCTAGCGTGTAGCGAGTCAAGAGTTGGCCGTGCTTGAACTCATCGAAGATTTTTTTAACCGTAATGAATTTGTAGGTTAATTGAAAAGAGTTTTTCGAAACACAAGCAATTGATGCTTATTGTATTTTTTTTGTTTTTGAGACCGAACTAATGATGGCTGCCTACGTTCCCCTTTTACAATTGGACTAAGGGGCTCAGGTCACCGTAGTTCGACACTTTTAGGTGAATTTGAGAAAAACAAAGACAAAAGAAGTGCGACCCTGTTTTTTACCTGGATCATTAGCGGGAATGTATCCAGTTGGGTATTACTCTTTTAGCACTTTAATTTTACTGGGGGGTGGTATATGGGGAAGGAGAGTTGACTCGTGCTCTTGCTCAAACGAAGTATCTGCGGAGCTTGCTTCCGTTCACGGGGTTAACGAAAGGGTTCCCGTCCAAGTCTGCTAACTTCATGGCTCCTCCGGAGAAGATTCATTATACCACGAACGGTCCTATCCAGGTAGGCTCCCACTTTCCGAGGGGATTGGTCTGCGTAGGAGGCTTTTCCTTTAGCACCAAGTCGCCTTCTCTAATGTCTCGGATCTTGAATTTCTTATCGAATGCTCGGGCCATTCTGCTCTGGAAGGCTCGAGTGTGTTCCATGGCTTTCAATCTGTGCTCGTCGAGTAGAGCAAGTTCGTCGTGACGGCTCTGTAGCCATTCGACTTCATTGATCCCGTTTTCCAAGAGGACTCGGAGGGATGGAATTTCCAATTCCACGGGTAGCATTGCTTCCATTTCATAGGTAAGCGCGAAGGGAGTCTCCCCTGTGGCGGTTACGGCGATGTTACGTATCCCCGAGAGGGCTAGATGTAGCTTTTTGGGCCGGTCCCGACCTGCGGTGGTCATCTTTTACGATTATCATGGCGAGAGTCTTGTTTCTTTGCCTCCTCTACTGCACCATTGGTTTGTGGTCTGTAAGGAGAAGACTTGTGACGCGTGACTCTGAATTCGGTCAGCAGTTGGTCACAATCTCCCTCGAAGTGAGTCCCATTGTCGGATATGATCTCGTTGGGCACTCCGTATCGGCACATGATGTTCTCTTTGATGAACTCGGCCACCTTTTTAGAATTCAGTACCTTGTACGATCTGGCTTCTACCCATTTGGTGAAGTAGTCGACTGCGACTAGAATGAACTCGTGACCATTTCTCCCTGGTGGAGTGATCTTGCCGATGACGTCGATTCCCCATGTGGCGAAAGGCCATGGTGTAGTCATACAATAGAGTTTATGAGGAGGGATGTGATTGAGGTTGGAGAACCGTTGACATTTGTCGCAGCTTCGGACGAACTGGATGCAGTCTATTTTCATCGATATCCAATAGTATCCCATATGGAGAATGATCTGTGTCAATGCTCTGGCGTTCATGTGCGGACCGCAGGTTCCGTTGTTCGTTCATTAGCTCGCTGGCTTTTTCTTTGTTTACACACCGAAGGAGTGGCCCTTGGTGGCGCTTCTTGTACAACATACCCCCCAGAATGACGAAATGGGATGCCAGGCGTTTTAATGCCATCATGTTTTTGGCTTTGATCCCTTCTTTGTATTTTCCATCTTCATTTGTGAAGGAAGCTTCTCCGTTTTGGAGAATGCTTGGTATATTTGATTGTACCGGGGTTCGTCGATCGTCTCATTTTTTATTTCGATCTCACGGCAATAAGCGGGTGTTTCCTGTCTGCCTATTACGAGGGGTTTTGCGATTTCCCATCGGGAATTTTGACAAGAGAGGCGAGGGTTGCCAGGGCATCTGCGAAGCGGTTCCTGTCTCTTGGCAAATAGTGAAAAGAGATGTCCTTGAACTGAGCAATGAGCTCCTCCATGTACGCGTGGTACTTCAGAAGTCCAGAATCTACCAATTTCCATTTGTTGGACACTTGATTGATGATCAATGCTGAGTCTCCGTATACTTCCTGTTCTGAGATGTTGCGCTCGAGGGCGGCTTCCAGACCGGCTACACAGGCTTCGTATTCTGCTGCATTGTTGGTTGTTTCAAAATTCAGCTTGATGGCTATGGGAGTATGCTCGTCCTTGGGATCGACAAGGAGCATTCCAATACCATTCCCCTTCTTGTTGGCTGCCCCATCGAAGAAGAGTTGCCAGCGGTTTGCTTATTTGTCAGTGAGAAGATTTCGTCGTCAGGAAATTGTGGATCGGGACCCTTGGGTTCACTGCTTGGGATGTCGGCCGGTGATACGCCATTACTACGCCCTTCGTGGATTTTCTGACCATGTACTTGATGTCGAACTCGGCCCGGGAAGAATGACCACTTGGCTAATCGCATTGACGGGGATGGCTTGTCAAAGAGATATCGGACGGGGTCCATTTTGGAGACCGGGAGCAACGAATGTATTTGCATGTAGTGTTTCGGTTTCCCGACTACCCATACCAAGGCGGTACAAGTTTTCTCTAATCTTTGAGTAGTGAGTTCACTTCCTTGAAGCTTCCGGCTTACGAGGTAGATTGCATGCTCAACCTTGGAATCTTTATGTTCTTGTGCCGACATTGCTCCAATCGACGTGTCTATTCTTGTCGAGATATAGGAGTAGTGGCTTGTCTTCATGTGGCGGACACGAGGTGGGGATTCACCAAGTAGGTCTTGATTTTCTCAAAAGGCATCGGCACTCGGAGTCCCATTTGATGTCGGCATTCTTTTTCATCGGTTTGAACATGGGCTCGCAGAGAAGATGTCAGCTGGTTGATGAAGCGGCGATGTGCTTGAAGTCTTCCCATAAAACTTTTCACTTACGTCGGAGTGCGGCGGCTTCATGTCGATGATGGCCTTGATTTTCTTGGGATCGGCTTCGATACCTCTTTACGTAACCATGTACCCCGGTACCTTGCCGCGCTTGACGCCGAAGGTGCACTTCGCGAGGTTCAATCTCATGGAGTGTTTTACGAGTACGGTGAAGAACTTTCTCGAGATATGGCATGTCTTTGCATGTCGATCCTCTCTGGAGTGGATGATCATGTCGTCGACATATACTTCGATTTCTTTGTGAATCATGTCATGGAAGAGAGTACATTGCGGCCAGTGGTAAGAAGCCCCGGCGTTCTTGAGACCGAACGGCATGGCCAGGTGTAGCAGTATGTCCCCCACGGAGTGGTGAAAGCAGTCTTGGCTTGATCTTCCTCAGACATTTTGATCTGGTTGTATCCAGCGAACCCGTCCACGAAGGATTTTACTTCGAAATTTGCCTTGGTTTCGACTAGCATGTCGATGTTAGGCAGTGGGAAATCATCTTTAGGGCTGGCCTTGTTGAGATCCGGAAATCCACACAGCATCTGACCTTTCCATTGGCCTTGGTGACCGTCACGATGTTGGAAAGCCAAGTCGGGTACTAAATCACTCTGATGAAACCAACTCGGAGCATTTTCTCAATCTCTTCTTTAACTTGCAAGGACCACTCTGGCTTGATCTTGCGCGGCTTACATTTGTGAGGCTTGGATTCGGGATCCAGGGGAATTACAGTGCTCCACGATCGAGGATCGAGTCTGGCATGTCCTGGTATGACCCGAGCAAACACGTCAACATACTCCCGGAGGAGGTTTATCGAGTCTTCCTTTTACGCGTGGCGAAGAAAGCGCCCACTTGTGTTTCCTTAGGCTCTTGCCTTGACCCCCGGGTTCACTTTGGTCATAACCTCTTTGGCAGCTTGGGCCCGGTTGTCCTCTTGGTCAACTACACGCTCGAGAACTTCTTTAATGTATTGTTCATTTAATGTGTCCGCTTCTTTATCAATTGAGTTATTAACGTCTTTTAAGTTGTTTGTTAACTTATCAGTTGTTAAAGTGGCAATGAGAGGATACTCCGAAAGGTCAGACTTTTCATTAAACTAGAAAGGAAATACATGGTTGGCTACATTATCATAGTCTTCCGGCGTAAGGCCGTTGGACGACTCAGAGGACTGGACTTTTACAAGGACTAACTCAGAGGGTTTGAGACCGGGTTTAGGGAGATGTGGGTACAGGCCCAGCTTGTCTTCCATTTCTGTCTGGCTTGCCCTTGGTCCGGTGAAAGTTACCCAGTTCTTCAGTGGCATTGCTGGATGCTTGATGAGGGTTCTGGGATCGAGAGGCTTGGCTTCTGCTGTCCCAATCATGGCGATCATGCTATTTTTGGAGCCCAGGTCAATCAGGTTTGGCACCTCCATGACTTCTTCAAAAAAGACTATGTAGAGCTGGTCCACTGAGAGCGTCTTCTATGAATTCTGGTTCCGTCTGCTTTGGAGTTACTGTCTCGATGTGGCCTCGGCGGCTGATCCGAATAATCTGTTTCCCGTGGAGAGTGCCCTGAGCTGCTCCTCCAAGTCTGGGATTCCCTTGAATGTGTACTCATGCTGGACTGTGGTGGCAGTTGGTCCAGGTAGAGCTGTGATGTCGAGGAACGCTCCCCTTATCGGTTGGCCTTGAGTCCTCTGAAACGCTTGAGGTCCCGTGCTAGCGTTTCCATCCTTTCTGTAGTCTCTGTGCTGACTGTCCCTGCTTCTTTCTCATCTTCATCAGTTCCGCTATCGGTCCCCTCAGTTACATTTGTCGGTTCATTGTCGGTCCCCTCGATTCTTTGTTGGTTCATTGTCGGTCCCCTCAGTTCTGCTGTTGGTTCCCTTGGTGAAGTAATGAGCGAGGTTGAAACTATAAGGTCAGAGGTCGGGTGTGCCGTCGGAGGTTCCCCTTTTGCGGGCTACTGCCTTGGTGCGGGCGAGCCTTTTGTTTTCCCTGATGTCAGCCGGTGTTGGCACGTAACCAAGCCCCTGGACCGTGGTGTGGTCCTTGACTTTGATGACTTGGTGTTGGCCTTGTAACCTTTTGCCGAGCCCCGATCACTGGGATGAAGTTCATGAGTTTCATCATCTTCATGGCGGGAGGAATCTTGTCGTGAGATAGTGGAAGGTCCACGTTGCATATTTAGATCTTGGAGGTTTCAGTGAATCCGAGTTAATGCCATGTCGTCATTATGCTTGATTTCTAACACTTTGGAATGTCGTTGGTCTTTGGTCCCCTCGGTGGTGACGGCTGTCGCCGTAGGCGTAGTTAGCTCGTTGCCTTGCATGAACTTGAGGCGGTGAAGGGTGGATGGCACGCCATTGATTTGATGCGGCCCGGGGATGCCCCAGGATGGTTGTGAAAGTGATTGGAATGTCCAATACTTGGAATTCGGTGGGGATCATCCGCTTGCCGAACAGATATTAAGAGTAGCAACCCGAGAAGCGTACGGGAAGTAGAGTCATAGGCCTTGACAGTGTGTACTGAAGGCTTCAGATCTGTAGGCTTGATGTCAAGCAGGTCCATCATCTTGGCGGGCAAGACATTCATTCCGGACCCTCCGTCTACCAACACGCGGGGAAGGCGACGCTTGTCCAACTGGACTGTGATGTAGAGCGGCTCATTGTGATCAGCCCCAAATTTTGGAAGGTCCAAATCTGTGAAGGTGATAATGTTGTCGTAGTGGATGTTGCCGATCATCTGAATACCTTCGTTTGGGGTTGCGTCTACGGGGACCATGGTACGGGCCAGACTTTCCTCTAGCTTGAGCTTGTGAGGATATGAAGATGTGAGCAGGGACCAAAGGGAAATGTTCGCCTGGGTCTGCTTGAGCTGAGTGAGGATCGGGTCCTCTTTCAGGGAACTTGCGTCTTCGGGCAGGCCGGGTTGCAGTTCTGGCTCCGTCGGCTTTTTGGTGGCCTTAGATGGTAATGCATGGATTTGACCCGATCGGGTTAGAACACTGACATCAGGTTTGGTCCCTTCTGAAAAGGCCGCTCTAAGTTGAGCCATAGTCAGAGGAGGATTCCTCGTAGCTGTAAGTACCCAAATCTGGCTCATGCCTTCCGGTTAATTTTCCCGACAATTTCGGTAAGTTTTCCGGTAATTCCCCAGACCTTCCCAGCGTTCCGGAAACATTCCGGAACTGTTTTTTATTAAATAAGGGCTGAAGGGGATCCTTCATAATTAAGAAACACGTTTTTCTTAATTAGGAAGGAGGGTTCTAGAATTTGCCACCTTGCATGGTTCTAGAATGCTGAGTCATTCAGGATAAGCCCGCACGGCTGCATTAGCTCGCTGCTCTTAGCCGCACAGCTTCATTCACCTTATCCAGATTACCTATAAATAGAGGCCTCCTCTACCCATTTCAACACACACAATAGAGGCACAAAATACACAATACACTTATAAACACTCCCAAGACATGAAGAATATTGGTGCAAGCTCAAGAAGGTGAAGAAGGAAGGCCAAGAAGCTACCTCCCTCCTCCTTGAAGACCCACGACCAACCTCTCCTCCTAGCTCCGTTCGAAGAAGCAAAGGAAGCAATTGGTAACCTCGCACGCCCTAACCTTGCTTTTAATTGATATACTTGCTCATTGCATTCATATATCTTGCTTGGGACTTGGCATTTATTCATAAAGATCACATCTTTATCACCCCCTTTCCCTTTTGCATGCATTAAGACCTCATTTGTCATAAAAATGTAGTCTTTTTCATAAAGGTGCATCCTTTGCACCTAAAACCCCCATTTTCAAATAAAAATGTCATTTTTATGCATCATTTGCACATAAAAATCCAATCTTTTCAATAAAAATGCATCCTTTGCATTCAAAAACCTTTTCGATGCATCATTTGCATAAAAATCCTATCTTTACGCATCACTTGCATAAAGATCATTTCTTTCAATCAAAAAGCATCATTTGCTAAAACCAAAAATGTCATCTTTTCATTAAAGAATCATTTTTCATCATGCATTTCCCCTTTCCCCCAACCTTGGAACGGACCGGTGTAAAAGATCCTATCTTTACATCGTTCCTTCCATTAAAGGTTCACGATTTCTTTGGAAAGGGATAACCTTGAACCCTATATCTCCGATTATCGCTTAAGAAAGAGTATGAAGCCTCTATACGAGCTCGACCGTCTTAAAGCGTAGGATTGATGGGCTAAGGACCCTCCTTTTCTAAAGAACCTCATCTTTGACCAAAAGAGAGTCATTCTCTCGATCACGCAAGTCCCGAGGGTCCCGAGGTTAAAATGCGATGATCACAAGTCATAAGATGAGGACGGGATCATAATCCCAAATACATAAAATTCAAGGAATCCCGAGCGACAACCAACAAATGGTTTATGCGTCCGGAAGACAACTTGGGACATTCCCCCCTTTTTCTCAAACACATGCACACAAGAAAGCACGCAAGCAAGCACGATTTGCGAAATCTTGGGAGACTTGCTCCGGCAAGGCACTTTGGGTGAACGCCAAACGTTCTTCCCAAGGGGTAACTTAACCTCCGAACCCAAGTAAAAACCTTTTTTTCAAAGTTTTGAGGTAATCAAAATGGCGTGGCGACTCCGTTTTTCAAATAACTCGGATGTCTTCAAACTCGCGTGAATCCACAAAAATTTGGGCACACATTCACAGTTTGGCGACTCCGCTGGGGAAGACCCAAAGGAGAAAAGTTTTTATTTTCAAAACAAAAATCGATACTCGGTATATAGGTGGAAACCACTTACCCTTCCTGTACACTCCCTGACGTGGGAGTTGGGATAACCGGTGGTTTAACAATCCACGTACCAGTATCCTTTTTCGAAAAAAATTTTAAAAAAAAATAAATAAAAGAAAGCTTTTCCCTTTGAGCGGGTTAGACTCCCATCGCCGATTTCATTAATCATGCTTGCTTTCTTTACCATGCATTGCATCATTTGCATCTTGGAATCTGTGCATACTTTGAAATGGGAAACAACCCGAAAAATAGCAAAAGGAGTGGAACTGGAAAATTGATCCATGCGATCGTACGGCTCAATCCTCATTGGATTCGACCGGGCGACCTCGGTGGCAATTCCACCGGGAAAAATCATGGTTAATCAGCGAGTCCTAGCGGCTTGGGGCTACTCGGCTCCATAGTGGCCAGGGCTCCCGAGAAAATTTACGTGCTTATGTGTTGCATTATCCCCGATCCCGAAAATCATTCCTTTAAAACACATTTATGAAAATCTCTGTTTTAACTCAAAGGAACATTTTTAGGAGACCGCACACTACGCGCACACTTTGATATATCATGTACACTTTGCACGCACGTCCTTCAAAGCAGGGTGGTTCCAGTGCGATCACGGACTGACCTTACGATGCTCCCGGGCGCGCACGGAATCATCCCAACCTCCCATGGCGGCCGGTGTCGACCAATGCACGGTCCGTGTCACACGTTTCAAAAATCCGTGACTTTTGGTTGGTTTTGGTCTAGTCAGTGTCATATAGCCCAGTTGCATACCCACGTAAAGGTCAAGCCTTAGCTCATAACGGAAGCCAAGATTTTCGCTCAAGCGAAATTGCGAAATTCCGACAAGGAAAAATCGGTGGGATCTTGACTCCGACATTGACTATTGACCTTGACCCGCACGGAATGCGTAAGAGTCAAGACCGAGTCTTTGCCAAAAATCAAAAGATCTTTCGCTCAAGCGAAGCTCTGCCGAAATTTCGACAAGGAAAAATTGGCAAGATCTTGGCCGGCATTGACTTCGATTCCGACCACGCACCGTGTATGCAACGAAGTTCAATGTGACACCGTGTCATCCCGGCTTTTACCGCCCGACCCATGCCTATTATTCTCTCGGACATTACGAAAGTCGAAACCGTCATTCGCTCAAGCGAAACTGCGCAAAGATCCGTCGAGGCGAGAGACGAGACTTTCCGGTATTGCCTTGACTATAATCCGCATCGCTCGTGCGTTGAAAGGTCCTATGACCCGCTAGACCCGATAGGAGCGTTCTTTACTCTCGGTCGGTGGGATCCGCGTGCCTATAGGACCCTCGCCGAGGCTGTCCACCCTGGGAGGTCGAAATACGGGTGGAATACGAGGGGCTTATAGACGTAGTGACGGAACCCGGCGATCCGGGATCTAGAGTAGTTGTGAAAAAGAAGGGCGAACCCCTTTTCCAACCAAATAGATATTAATAAAAGACAACATTTTTAAGTAAACTTGAAGATTCTAATTTGCATATTGCACAGGCCTTCGGCCTAAACACCTACCCGAGTCTAAACCTTTCCCTATCCCTTTCCCGCGGCGAGAAAGAAGTGGGTGAGAACAGGGTCGGCGACTTGTTAGCGCGGAATCCTCGGAACGGTTCGCGAGAATCCTCGGTTTCGAGAATCAGAATGGCCGATTTGACGAGAGAAGCGATCTTTGGTTTGGGTAACCGAGATGGCTAAGGAAGAAGAGCTAGCCTATAACCAATGCCCTCCCCATCTTCATATAACCCATTGCCAAAGCTGTCCCTTCTCGGTCTTCTCCAAATACCCCAATTTGTTAGGGTCCCGACACCCTCGCTTCCTCTGCATCCCCCACGGGACCTTTTTCCTCCTTTCGGCTGAGCCTACTTTGGAATCCCGAGTGCCGGTTTGACCTTTCCAATTTTGTCAACGCCTTTGTGAATTTGCCTACCTCTTGGACAGCTACGGTGAAGAGTCGGTCGGAAACGAGAATAGGAATGGATGGATTTACAGCGATGATGACAGGTTCGGTAAAAGGAATGGACTTGGAGCCAACGGAAGTGAAACCCGAAGGGCAAGATGAGGTAGAAAGCCACAGACCTGGAATAGGGGATGAAATCACTTCAAAGTGTGTCTGCGGCCTATGCAAAGGCTCGGAGAAGGATGCTAGCTTAGATGAGGTAGTGTATGAGTCCTATATCCTAGAGTTCAATACTCAGTACAAGGACTTGGTAGGTGAATGGAGGAACTTGATCGAAGCTTTAGCCAAAAAGAGGGAAGTGGGCTCCGCCCACCGTCTGGAACATGTAAGCGTCGCGAAGCCAAACTCTCATCGGGGAAGGGTAGACTCTATCACGGTGTTAGTAGTCACTCCACGAAACTTGGTACGAAGAAGAATGTATGGATGCCTTGGAAAGAGTCACGAGTTTAGAGCGACCCGAGTCCCCTTTATGTCCTACGATGATAATGATGTTTTCTGGTAATCCCTAAGCCCGAGGAAGAGTACGAGATACCCCTCATATGGCGTCGAAGTATCCCGACACGCTTTTGCCCTCATTGGTCATAAGAGCCGAGGCGAAAGTTCCCACGAGAGCTGCGTAGTGACAACGATGAAGACACGGTCGAAGTGCTTAGGAAGGGACAATAGAGGAGTGGTTAGCCCGGAAGCCAAAAGCCCGGAAAATCTCTCGACGGTAAGGAAAAGGAACCCGCCATGAGGTTTGACCCCTTGAAATCCTTATTGATGATGGAATTTCCCACTTGAGAAAATGTTTGGCCGGTGTCGAAAGTCGACATCGGGACAATGAACTTCTCCGCCTTTGAGTTAGCTCTTCGAAGATCAGGCCCAGGATAGAAGCCGGCTGATGAAAGGCGATCGAGTGGGGTTTGCAAGAGTTGTTTGGACAGAAGAAGCACAAATCCGAGACTTGATTGACTTGATTCGAGGCGATGAGATAGTTGCCGTTATGTGGAGCGATGGTGAAAGTCATTTTGATCCTCGCACTTTGGTGACTAAGGCGAAATGCCATTGAAGAATTGGGAGACATTCTCGGGGCCGATAGCCGATCGACGGCAAATGATCACGGAGCTTGGATTGGTACCCGTCCTTCTCAACCCGGTCGTGTCGAAACACCCTGTCGTCTATTCGGTCGAGTCAGGGAATCTTTGAATTCAGTCCTCGAGAGTCATCAGAAGGCCTCACGCACGAGGATTATGAAATATAATCGATGTCATCTTTCCCCTTATTTTGAATGAAATGACAAATCTTTTGATTATCCTCTTATTGCCAACTTAACAAATGATAAATTAACTCGAAACTTAACAACGAGTTAATAATGAATCATTTGAACAAGATGCAAACACACTAAACGAACAATACATTAAAGAAATCTTTAAGCGGGTTTGAAAAAAGGAAAACCGGCCCAGTGCTGAGGAGGTTTTGATAAGTGTGAACTTGGGTACTATTGAGGAACCTAAAGAGACACGGATTGGAAGCTTCTTCCGGGGGGTTGAAAGGGACAGTTGATCGAAATTTGCTCGAGAGAATGCGTCGACGTGTTTGCATGGTCATACAAGGATATCGGGGCTAGACAGGTTCGATAGTAGGAAACGAGAATCCCTCTAGCACCGAGATGCTAAGCCGATCGATGGCCCGAGAAAAGATGATCAAGCCGGAATGGTCTCTACGGGTCAAGGAAGAAATTGAGAAGCTTACTTGCGGGTAGGGTTCATCGAGTCATTGAATGCAGAGACATGGTTGTCGACATCGTGGCCGTAACCAGGCCGATGGGAAGGTGCTTCTCTTGTGTGGATTTCAGAGATACGAACGAGCCGGCCCAAAGGCGACTACCCTACTGCTGAAGCATAGACATCCGAGTGGACTCCGCTGCTACGAGGAAGTCAAATCCTTCGTTGATGGTTTTGCGAGCTACAACCGGATCAAGATGGCCGAGGAAGACCAAGAAAAAACTGACCTTCGCCCACACCATGGGGGAACCTCTTGTTATCTGATAATGCCATTCGGGCTCAAGAATGCCGGGGCTACTTACGAGGCGGCGACCGCGCTTTTTCATGACATGATCCACAAGGAGATTGAGGTCTACGTAGATGATATGATAATCCACTCGAAAAGGAGAGGGTGGGCGGACCTTTGTTGACCTACGAAAATTCTTTGAGAGGTTGAGACGGCATTCCATGAGACTAAACCACTGCCAAATGCACCTTCGGAGTGACAAGGAAAAGTGCTTGGGTATATGATCACGAGAGCGAGGTATAGAAGTTGACCCCAGAAAGATGAAAGCCGTACATTGGATATGAGGCCACCTCAAACCCGGACAGAAGTCAGAGCTTCGTGGGTAAATTGCGAGTACATCGGCCAGTTTCGTCAATCAGTTGGCCACTATGTGCGAGCCCATCTTCAAGCTCATGAAGAAGAATGTGGACACGAGAATGGAACCGAAGAATGCCAAGATGCCTTTGACCGGATCAAGGCATACTTAGTAGTATCCCCCGTTCACTATCTTACCATAGACGCGAAGCCTCTTACGCTCTATCTCAGCATGAACACGGCGGTTGGAGCTATCTTTGGCCCGAGAAGAAAAGACTCTCGGGTAGAAAACGCCATTTACTTTGTTAGCCCGGAAGCTCTACGGGGAGTGAGCTCAATTACTCGGCATGTGAAAAGACACATGCGGGGCTGGTGCAGGTAGTCGGCAAGTTGAAGCATTATATACGAAGCCCGCACTGTGAATTTGGTCTCGAAAATGGACCCCATCGAGTACATCTTTGACAAGCCTTCCCTCTCGATGCGTTTAAGCGAAGTGGTCCTTCTTCTTGGCAGAATACGACATCAACTATGTGACCAGAAAGGCCATCGAGGTCAAGCATTGTCGAGATCACCTGGCGAACTTCCCGATAATGAAGACGAGAGGGCACGAACCCCAATTCCCGAGATGAAGGGATCTTTGCGGTTGAGGCACGAGAATAGATGGCAATTGTTCTTTGACGGAGCCGCTAACAAAAGAGGAAATGGTGTAGGAATGCTATTGGTCGATCCGAAAGATGAGCATACCCCCATAGCCCTCAAGTTGAACTTTCTGCCACGAAAATGTCGCGAGTATGAAGCTTGCATTCTTTGGTTTGGAGGCGCCTTAGAAAAGAAATGTCAAGGAGCTCGAAGTTTCCGGAGACTCGGCCTTGATCATCAACCAAGTCTCTAACAAATGGAAGGATTGTGGACCCTGTCTGCACGCGGTATCATGCCCATATGGAGGAGTTGGTTTGGACTGGTTCGAAAGAAGTGACTTTCCACTACTTGCTAGAGGAAAAGAAACGGATTCGCGAGATGCCACTAGCTACTCTAGCCTCAGCTGGTAGAGATCCTAGGAAAAGCCATAAAGTCCTTCGAGTGGGTAGAAGAGAAGCCCTGACCTTCTCTTGTGAAGTGGACACAGGACCCGAGCCTATAAAGGAACCTTGGTACAATGTCAGTTACCAATTCCTCAAAGATGGAGAGTCGGCTTTCGAGGCGAAGAAAGGTAGACCAAAAGAAGGATTCGAGCCGAAAGATTGCGAGCCACTGAAAAGGTTGGCCTCCCATTATGTCATCCTAGGAGGCATGTACAAGAAGCGGTATCAAGGACCGCTCCTCTTATGTGTCACTCAAGAAAGAGCAGAAGAGTTGATGGCCAAAGTCCACAATGGTCCTTGCGGTCCTCACATGAATGCGAGCCACGATGCAAGTGATCACCGAGAATGGGTTACTCTTTGGATCTCCGTGGAGGCAGACTGCGTCCGGCCACGTCCAGAACTGCGACAAGTGCCGGCGGTTTACTTGACCTCAACCATCTCCCGCCTCATGCGGCTGTCTTTGCGTGGCGACTCCTTGGCCGTTTGCAACTTGGGGCATTGACGTGATAGGGAAAATAGCCGACGGGAAGCAATGGGCACGAGTTCGTGTTGGTAGCCATCGAGCTACTTCACCGCAGTGGGTAGAGGCCAAGTCCTGAGTCCTCACTTCCCGAGAAAAGTGGCCCGGTTCATCAAGAAAGAAAACATAATGTGCGAGATATGGGGTGCCCAGCAGAGATCATTTACGATAATGGGTCACACTTCGAAGGAGGCACGATAGGCTCAGCATCGAGAATTCGGAAGTTACTCGCCACAAGTCGTCCGTCTGGAACCTCGGGACCAATGGGCTGTGGAAGCTGCTAATAAGACACTCGAGCGGATCATCAGGAAGATGGCCACCCGTAGTCGTGATTGGCCCAGCTGCACCTAGCACTCACAGCGGGCTACGAACGTCTGTCAGAGCGGCAGCGGGAGAAACTCCTTTTGCCTAACTTACGGGATGGAGACGGTGTTACCGGTGGAGTTGGAAATCCCCGTCATTAAGGGTCCTCCTGGAAAACGGTGTCAACGAAGTAGAATGGCTACGGCCCGGCATGATGAATTGGCCTTGCTCGATGAGAGAAGGCTGAAAGCCATGTAGACGCCCGAGCCTACCGGGCGAATGGCCGGGAGCGTTTGATAAAGAAAGTCAAAGCCCGAAACATCACTTAGTGCGCAGAAACTGACCCACAGGAGAATGGTAATACCATCGGTCCTTATGTAGTGAAAAACCCGGGAGGAGCAATGAAGCTTGCGAGACTTGGATGGTAATCCGGTCAACGGTGATAAACTCAGAAGATACTATGTCTAAAAAAAAAAAAAAAAAAAAAAAAAAAATCTTAGTGCAAAAAGTTTGAAAAGTGAAAAAGGCAAAATCCTAGACTTAGTTTTGTTAGTTCACGGAATGAACTACGAAGAGACCTGAGCCCCTTAGCCTTTCTTGTAAAAGGGAACGTGAGGCATCCATATATGGTTCGGTCTAAACAATAAAAAGAGGGCAATAAAGCTTCCATAAAGTGCGTCCTTAGCAATAAATAAAAGGGTATTTCGGTTTTCATAAAGCGGGTCCCAAGTAATAAGACATTTGAATTTCCATGAAACATGTCTTGATTAATTTCTAAAATAATATTTCTTGTTCATTACAAGTCAAAAATTTCTTGATGAGTTCAAGCACGGTCTACCTCTTGACTCGCTAACACCTTGCTAAAAAGATCTAAAATACAATAAAATGCCTAAAATAAACTAATGTGTTTGCAAATGGCAATAAGAGGATCTTGAGAAAAGACTTGTCGGTCGTCATTCGGCCGAGTCTTCTTCGTCTTCTTCCCTTTTCCTTGGCCTCGTCGAGTCTTCTTCCTTTTCTTCTCAATAATGCTCGGTATCCCTCATCCCGACCTCTGGTATCCTCGCTGGAGCCTCTACCAACCCCGTGTCAATAAGCGCTCTCTCTCTATCACACGAGCACGAGTCCGTATCTCCTCCCTACGAGACTCGGTCGAATGAGCAACCTCGGACAACCTCTTGTACCGAGCCTCCATGTCCCGACCAAGTCACACGATTGGTTATGGCAACTCGCCTTAGCCTCGGTCTCCCTCGAGTCCTACTCGAGTCGTGGTCGGCCCCCGATAAAACTCGGCGTCTATCCTCCAAGATAACTGAGTCGCTCCCATCTTCCTCTCGTACCGGTCCAAGTAGACGGTGGTCAAGATCGTGCTCTTCCTGCTCCTAAAGATAGCCACAGGTGGGAAAGCGGTGTATGTCCAAGCCTCGAGAAAAAGTGAAGGCTGGTGGGTCCCTCATGTCTAGAGACATCACCTCCATAGTCCGGATGTCCTCCCGAGTCACTTTCAAAGGCTCCTGTAAAGCCCCAAGCTTGCTGGATACCAAGCGGGGGTATGTAGAAGGATGACCAGCGAGAATCACGGAACCCTCACGACATAAGACTCTGAAATATCCTCACAGTGCCGCAACCTCCGGTGTGGTATCCACCAAACGGATGTCCGAAGTGGATAGCCTGGCCATCATCAGCTCCCGGCTACCACTGTTCCCTGCCGCTAGGTGCACCTCTCCGAGAAATCACCCAAGGGCACTGAGTCGGCAAAGCCCCGAGGCAAAGCCCGAGCCTCTCTGCCCAGCCGCAAAGTCAACACATCAGGACTCCCGGACCTCGTGAAATGGTCTCCCAGAGCCATCCTGTCGATCCCATGCAAAGTCTCCCCCAAAACCCGGTGGGACGATATCCTTCCCGGCCTGCTGATCTCGACCATGTCCGGGAGACCACCGTGACAAATCCCCACGGACTCGGCGGTAAACGAGAACGAGAAAAAGACGCAAAGGATAAATGCGTCCATAGCCACCATGGTAGCAGCGGCCATAGCCGGAGATCCAAACCTGCCGGGATCTCGGAAAGGTCAATCTGTCAGAGGCTACCATCATCTCCTCGGCCTCTCCCGGAGGAATCTGCCGAGAAAAGATGCAAGCTTTACCGCCATCGGCACGTCTCCGATCAGCGGAATAGATATAGCCTCGAGTCTCGGGACCCCCGATCAAGGCTCTAAAGTCTTCGTGCGTTGGGACGATTTCGTTGTAAGAAAAGCAAGAAACATGTCTCCGGACGTCCCGAGAACTTTCTTTGCGGCTCTCAACGAGTCCCAATCGGGCGGGAGATCCCTCAAATGCCATAAAGACTTGATCTTGAAGGAAGAATCAAGCGGCCCCTTGTGATTTTGGAAGTTATGTCTCGCCCAAGATTGAAGGCCGGACGAGAAAATGGTCTCTCTTCCCCCTTTGTAGTCTAACGGGCCTCTCCATCGCAAAGTGATCAAAGGTGGTGTCTTTAGGTCCAAAATATGCCACAGGAGCAGTTGAAACAAGTTTGGGTTGAAAATAAAATGAAATGGCCAAGCTTTGGTTTTATTCAAAAAATGACCGGTCCGGACAGGCGCTGAGCCGCACGGCCTCTTTTGCCCTCAAGGCCATGCCGCACGGCTTCATTTGCTGATGTAAATTGCAAAATCTGCGGCAACCAAAGTTGCTGCCCAAGGAGTTTTCACCCCACTTTCTCAACCAAAACACTGTACAAAAAACATGTCCGAAGCCACCCAAGCGGTTTATATCATTATATATTATTTTGGCCCGGTTTCGGCCCCAATTCCAAGCAAAAATGTCGCCCGAGGCTCGAGATAATATGCAAATTGAAAAAGCATAAATTAGAAAAGTAAATAAAGCGTAAATACAATGTCTTCGCCCACCGGCGTCAAAATAAAGCAAAAAATAAACAAGTTGTGCATAAAAAAGTGTTCATTGTTTGTTTTGTTCCAAATCTACTCTAGAGACCCCCTAGGCCTCAGATTCTTCTTCTTCCTCATCACTTTGCTCATTTCATAGACGCTAGGCTCTCTCATCACGTCCTCTGGTCGCTCGCATCGGAAAGAGGATGTTGTCGTGCTCGTACTCCGCCAGTGCTCCAAGATATCGGCATTAGGACCTCGCCCACGAGGCTGGCACTGGATGAGTACTCCGGCCGAGGAAGAGGATGCTTGCGCCCCGACATGCCTCCTTTTGCGCGCGAGCTCCTGCACGCTTGTTGGCGCTTTAGTAGCGCGAGCCGGCTTCTTGACCAAGGATCGGCACACGTCTTTCCGGCCCTGTTTACGCACGACCCGACACATCGTAGGTGCGAGGTTTGGAACTTTGAGAAAAGAAAAGAAAATCTCGGAAAATCTCGGAAAAATCTCAGAGAAATTGCAAAAACAGAAAATGCGAAAGCTAAAAGGGAATAAGACCTAAGAGTATACTCACGGTGCTATCGAGGTGGCGGGGTATCTTGGGGCTCCCTCGTGTCGGGGACGGGAATCCTCATCCTCCTCGGTACTCCGTGTACGACGTATGAGAGGTGTGCGGGAGGATAGGGGATAGGCGGGTCGAGGCTCATCACTCCCCATATCCACGGTGACCGCCGGCTTCGTCGGCTTACGTGGCGTCCTCGAGGCGTGCTCCACAAACACGGCGTAGGGGTACCCGTGTCAAAATACTCCTCCGCGGCTATACCTCCACAGTACCTCTCAATCTCATCCGCTGCCCGAGTCCACAGGCTGCAGCATCCGTCTTTGGAGGATCGTGTGGAGTAATGGCGTCCAATGGAGGGACATGACCATGCTGCCTCGAGAAACGGTCCCCAGGATATATGATGTCGCAAGTCGGCCCGGTGAGCCACCTCCTCTGCCTTGTCACCTCAATAGCATCTCCCGGCAAAATCTCCGGATACCTGCCCCGGGGGTAGAAGTCCACTCCATCCGGTCCATCCTTATTGAGCACAAGCTTCACCATCTTGTAGTCGAAAGTGATCAGGTCTTCCCGTGAACCTATCCCTCACATCTCCCCTCCGGCGAACCATCGCGGGGAAAATGGTGATATCACTCTGTTTGGTTCCAAGGAAAGAACCCGATCACCTCGCAAAACCAGGCTGCATGTTCAAAAACATCAAAAAGGTCATTTTCTCATAAGAAGTCTCAAGACAGAAAGAGAAAAGAGAAGAGAAAGAGAGGCTACCTCGAGGCAAATGAGAAGCGATCCATAGAAGCGGCTTTGTTTATTTGTACATGTCCGAGAGAAGTATAACTCGGCCAATCCGGCCTCTCCCCGAGGACCGTCCCTATCCCATCCACATCAACCAAAGAGTCAAGGAGGCAAGTCATGGCTAGCGTCCCGAGAATTAGCAAAGATAGTGGCGGCGGCATCAGCCACACGAAAGCTCCTAACCGGTGGTGGGCGGTCACGTCACTACCGGCAAAGTCCCGCATGCGGTTACGGGCTGCCACCTCGACATTCCTCGTCTCCATACCCAATCCCTTGGGAATTAGCTCAAATCAACCAAAGCTCGGAACTCCTCGGGTGTAATGTGGTCTCTCCAAGTCACGAGCCTCCCGGTGAAGCTGCGAGCCCGATGTCGATTGTAAAATCGGCGGGGAGTCACGGTAAGCTCTCCCGGCTCGAGGTGGAAACTATGAGTAGAGTCCCACGAAAACTCGAAGAGCACGAACCGAGGCCCTTGCTCTTTGAGGTGATGTGAATCCCGTGCCGATGGCCTCCACAAACGCGTCCGAGACGGTAGCCCTCACCAACTCTTTGGGGTTCACCCCATTCTTCTCAAAATCCGGCATCCTCTGCCAAAGATTCACTGCTATCTCAGATGGTCCCCTAGACTTGTTCTCCTGTAGACAAGCACATCAAAAAGAAGTGTCAATCCTTCATCTCATTTCAAAAGCATGCATATAGTCACAAAAGTGCACATATTTTTTCAAAAGAAAAGCATTCATACAAGTCTTTTTAGCATCTTTTGCATCAAAAACGTGACTTTCATCATTTGAAACATGTCATTTTAAGCACGTTGCTTTCCTAAGGCACAAAATCATAATTTTCACAATTCTTTGCACATAAGCATTATTTTTCAGATAAAATGGCATGCATGAATCATTTTCATCTTCCAAAATCATGTTTTCTCATTGAAAATCAGAATTTTGACCTAGTTCTAGCACAAGGCAAGAACTCCGTCTCATATTTAGACAATTATCATTCTTACTTCATTTGCGAGAAAAAAGTGAGTCATTCTCATAATTTTCATCAAATAAATTGCACATGCATATTCTTAGCCTCATAGGTTGTTCATGCATCTCAAAATCATTCAAAAATCCTAAGAAAATCCTAGAAAATTCCTAAGTTCGGGTTAAGCCCTAAATTATTCAAAAATCAAGCAAAATCATCGGATTTGAGCCAAATAAGAACGCTTACCCCAACCGATCGCGGGTTCGTCGATTTGTGCTCCCTCCTTCCCGGATAGAGCTCCGATGGAGGCGTGAGAAAGTCATACCTCCTATCCGTCCGGACAAGCTCCTTCCTCCTCCATCTAGCGGCGGCGGAAACATTCCTCCTTGCTTGTCTTGGTGCCGGATCCATCTCAAATCAAGGGAAGCAAGGGAATTCAAAGAATTTCGAAATTCTTTCTTCTCTCCTCTCTCTCTCTCTCACGAATGGGCGGCAACAATGCCCAATAGCCCGTTCAAATCTGTTTTAAATAATCTGTAAAAATCAGGTTTCCGGCCGTACGGCTTCTTTTCCTTCCTCTCATGCCGGGCGGCCTCTTTCGCTACGAGCAAAAATTACGATTTTGCCCTTGGACTTTCCACTTGGGCCTCCAATCCTCGTTATCCTCTAAGCGAGATAACACCCTCTTGAAAGATATCCCTTATCTCCTAAGCAATCAAGCTCTATTCCCAGTCACCTCCGTTAATTTCGTTATAACGGGATAACGTTAGGTGACAACCTCCGAGAATTTGTCGAGTTCTTCTTAACTTAAGCTACCTCTGTCATGAATAGTGACGTATGCTTAAGTCATTCAAACTTTGGCAACCCATATCTACGATTCGAAAGAGATTGAGACGTATGCTCAAGTCATTGGCAACCCATATCTACGATTCGAAAGAGATTGAGACGTATGCTCAAGTCATTGGCAACCCATATCTACGATTCGAAAGAGATTGAGACGTATGCTTAAATCATTCTAGCTTTGGCAACCCATATCTACGATTCGAAAGAGATTGAGACGTATGCTCAAGTTTTCAAACTTTAGCAACCCATATCTACGATTCGAAAGAGATTGAGACGTATGCTCAAGTTCACCAAACTCTAGCTACCTCTATCCACTCGATAGTGACGTAAGCTCTAGTTTCAATCGGGTGACATCCTCCGGTAATTGTCAATCGTGACGACCTCCATTAATTGTCAAAATCTCAAGAATCCTAGACATCGTTCCTAACTATCTAGTGATGCTTGAACTACGATCAAGGCTTGATTCCTCAGGGATACGTAGGTAGACTTTTATAAAAGGTCCAGCCATCCGACCACTTCGGTCACCTGTTCCTTCGTCGCTCCTCGGTGATGAAGTAATCCCTCATAGAGACCACCTTGGTCACTTCTAGCATATCCCCAGTAGGATCAATTGCTTGACCTCACTAGGTCATTTTCTATTTTCCCCCAGCCGAGAGACCAGCTTTCTCTTCTCCCTTCCTCGGCGGATCTTATTCCGAACTACGGCTGGCTTGATTCCTCAGGGATACGTAGGTAGCCTTCCAAAAGGTTCGGCCACTCGACCATCTCGGTCATCTAATCCATCTCGGCATTCTCCGGATCGGATCCTTTTCTATCGACAAACCCCACTTGCCTTGCAAGTGACGTTGCCGAGGGCTTGTAAGTACCCAAATCGCTCATGCCTTAGGTTAATTTTCCCGACAATTTCGGTAAGTTTTCCGGTAATTCCCGGACCTTCCCGGCGTTCGGAAACATTCGGAGCTGTTTTTTATTAAATAAGGGCTGAAGGGGATCCTTCCTAATTAAGAAACACGTTTTTCTTAATTAGGAAGGAGGGTTCTAGAATTTTCCACCTTGCATGGTTCTAGAATCTTTGAGTCATTCGGGGATAAGCCCTTGCGGCTGCATTAGCTCATTGCTCTTAGCCGCACGGCTTCATTCACCTTATCCAGATTACCTATAAATAGAGGCCTCCTCTACCCATTTCAACACACACAATAGAGGCACAAAATACACAATACACTTATAAACACTCCCAAGACGTGAAGAATATTGGTGCAAGCTCAAGAAGGTGAAGAAGGAAGGCCAAGAAGCTACCTCCCTCCTCCTTGAAGACCCAAGACCAACCTCTCCTCCTAGCTCCGTTCGAAGAAGCAAAGGAAGCAATTGGTAACCTCGCACGCCCTAACCTTGCTTTTAATTGATATACTTGCTCATTGCATTCATATATCTTGCTTGGGACTTGGCATTTATTCATAAAGATCACATCTTTATCACTCCCTTTCCCTTTTGCATGCATTAAGACCTCATTTGTCATAAAAATGTAGTCTTTTTCATAAAGGTGCATCCTTTGCACCTAAAACCCCCATTTTCAAATAAAAATGTCATTTTTATGCATCATTTGCACATAAAAATCCAATCTTTTCAATAAAAATGCATCCTTTGCATTCAAAAACCTTTTCAATGCATCATTTGCATAAAAATCCTATCTTTACGCATCACTTGCATAAAGATCATTTCTTTCAATCAAAAAGCATCATTTGCTAAAACCAAAAATGTCATCTTTTCATTAAAGAGTCATTTTTCATCATGCATTTCCCCTTTCCCCCAACCTTGGAACGGACCGGTGTAAAAGATCCTATCTTTACATCGTTCCTTCCATTAAAGGTTCACGATTTCTTTGGAAAGGGATAACCTTGAACCCTATATCTCCGATTATCGCTTAAGAAATAGTATGAAGCCTCTATACGAGCTCGACCGTCTTAAAGCGTAGGATTGATGGGCTAAGGACCCTCCTTTTCTAAAGAACCTCATCTTTGACCAAAAGCGAGTCATTCTCTCGATCACGCAAGTCCCGAGGGTCCCGAGGTTAAAATGCGATGATCACAAGTCATAAGATGAGGACGGGATCATAATCCCAAATACATAAAATTCCAAGGAATCCGGCGACAACCAACAAATGGTTTGTACGTCAGGAAGACAACTTGGGACATTCCCCCTTTTTCTCAAACACATGCACACAAGAAAGCACGCAAGCAAGCACGATTCTTGAAATCTTGGGAGACTTGCTCCGGCAAAAGGCACTTTGGGTGAACGCCAAACGTTCTTCCCAAGGGGTAACTTAACCTCCGAACCCAAGTAAAAACCTTTTTTTCAAAGTTTTGAGGTAATCAAAATGGCGTGGCGACTCCGTTTTTCAAATAACTCGGATGTCTTCAAACTCGCGTGAATCCACAAAATTTGGGCACACATTCACAGTAGCGTAGGGCCACATGTATTCCCTTAATTCATTGATTGTAGATGTGTTCCCGGGAGCTTTGCAGCTTTACGGATTCTGTCCCAGGATACCAGCTTGGGCGCCTCCGTGAGGAGGTAGCCCACGGTTTGACGCAGCTGTTCGAACGTCAATGCGCAACAGTGATTGCCAGAACTGAACTGTGCGTTGCTGACCCTCCGGGGGAGGTTGGAGAGTTCTTGGTTCAGGCGAACAGTCTCCTTGATCTCTTTATGGTATACCGCGCTCCTTTCCTTCTTGTTGAGCATACTCAGAGCATTCTGGAGTTGGGTCTGGCGATACTCGTGGTTTGCTAGTTTTCCTCCACTCTTGGCCCAGATTAACTTTCTTGCAGCAGAGCCTGCGTCGAGAGTTAGTGCCTGCGTTTCTTCCCACGTGAGAATAGCCAGTGCTTCTTTGAACTGCGTGCGGCAGTCTAGGTAAACCTCCATCGGGGAGAGCTTTCCTTTCTTCTTTATCTGAGTGGCGGGTATGTCGGAAGGTGAGTACACGGCTTCCCGGACATCTGCCCATGTGACTAGTTGTTGTCCCAGTTGATCGTTTCTGTAAACGAAGGCCGCAGACTGTGGAATCTCCCTGAGCAGTTGCTGGAGATGAATTTCTATCTTTCTATTCCTTTTGAATAGACCTTCCTCTCTCAGTTGGCCTTTCAATTTGAGTGCGGAGATGATCCGTCCACATCCTCCCAGGACCCTTGGGAGTTCGGTTTTGTTGACATCATGTCTGGCATGGAAGAGAATGGTTTCATTGTCTTCGTCGTCGCTTTCACAGAGAACTTGTTTTCCTCAGGGAGATAAACGTTGGTATTCGTTCTGCTGTGCCGTTCCATCTCCTAGGTCATCGGGACCGTTGACCACCCTCGTTTGGCAGAGGGGGTTGGATGAGAACAGACGGTAGTCGAGGAAGTTGCCGTGAGCAAAACCCTTGAGGTCGAACTGGTCTAGAGTGGGCTCTAGCTTTCTGTCTGAAGCTGCTTGTGACACTTTAAGGGATTGGTCCCTGTGGGTCTTTTGAGCTTGGTTTTCGTCCCAGAGACGGTTCTCTTGGATTATGTTGATGAAGGAAGTCAGGCTGGGACATTCCATGCGGCCTTCCTTGATCTCGGTTACCAAGAAATTTGCACATATCTGCTTGATTGAACACACGGGGGTGTTGAACTCTGCGATGTTGACAGTCTCGTGATCCCGCTGGATCGCCAAGTCTATCAGAGCTAGCAGTTTGCTGGTGGGATGCCTGAATCTGTGGCTGTGACGACTGGGAGCAGAATCAAACTGGAGCATGTTGATGTTGAGATAGTCATTTCCCGTGTCGGAAACTGACTCTGTCTTGCGGGGAAGACCTTTACAGATGTTTTCAGGGTGGCTACTGGAAGCGTTCCCGAGGTTGATCTTATTCGTAGCAGGGTGATGAGCTTTGTCTCCTTCGCTGTTGCCCTTGGCCTTGCGGCGCTCGTGGCTTTAAGCTTGACTGACGGCACGGGCCGGTTGCCACTGGGGCTGGTAGTCGGAAGTGATGATGAGCTCTGAGCTCGATTGGCCAGGGCCTCGTTTACCATGAGCAGGCAGTCGTCGAGGGTAACTTTGGCATTGTAGAATCTGATAATAAGGACCGGATCCTTGGTATCATCAGGATATCTGGAATATATGACGTTGACGAAGTCGTCGTCAGTCACTTGATCAGAGGGGTTCTTTGTCGTGTCAACCAGTTGCTTCCAATTGTCGGATAACTGCATGTACTGGACGTTGAGCTTGACAATTTCCATAGTGTTGGAGCCCTGGTCGTAGGTGACCTGATTAGAACGGGTGCCGTCCTCGAAACTGAGCATATGAATGTAGGGATCTTCTTGCGGGTGCACCGCTTCCTCGACTCCGGAGAGTCACGATTCGTCGCCGTCGACTCGCTCAACCAAATGTAGGGACGTATTGCGTCTACAGTGCGTTCTTTGGAGCTGCTAGAAAAATATCATGCCCTTCGCTGAAGAAAAGGGGTTCAGCGGGCAATTCCTCGTGGAGGACATCCCATACGACGTCCATGCATTCAAGACGAGTATGACGGTGCTTGTTAACCTTTATCACGAAAATCTCTTTGCCTGGCGGGGCCAGAGAGTTGGCTTGAAGAATGCTGACGAATCTCCGATTGGAGACAGGGGGTTTACGTGCCCGCATCATGGCGATGCTCAGTGTTTCTTTCCAATCTGCCTCCAAGTGTTGGAAACGACAGTTGAACTTGATGTATCGGATCGCTTCGAGTGCACTTTGCTCAAGTACGTTGACATAGTTAGCATCTCCGGACTCTGAGGGATTCTGATGAGATTTGCCCCGGTAGTCCCTTGGTTGATTTGAAGGAGGTAGCCCCGGTGCCTGGTTGCTGGCACGCTTGGCTGTTGTCTCAGCTTCGTTTCCTATGAGGAAACTGTCCCCTCTGATGACTTCAAGATCTCCCTGTCGGTTAATGAACTTAACGCACTGATGGAGAGTGGAGGCTATGGCTTTCATGTGATGTAGCCAAGGGCATCCCAACAGACCTGTGAATTCGGATGGAATGTCCATCACGTGGAATTTTGCTGGCACCAATTGGGTTTCGAACCAGAGCTTCAGAGTCACCGTCCCCATGATGGGACGAGACGTGCTATCGTAGGCCTTGATAGTCCGGGTTGACGAAATCAAGTGGCTTTCGTTGATGTTGAGGGCTCGCATCATGCTGAGAGGGAGAACGTTAACGGTAGACCCGTTGTCTACCAATACTCCGGGGAGTGATATGGTGTTGAGCCTGAGAGTGATGTACAGAGCTTCATTGTGCCCCGAGGCATCTCTTGGTAGGTCTTCGTCACAGAACGTGATCATACTGCTATACAGTCGGGAATCGTAGATCTGATCTCTATCCGGAGAAGGAGAGTCATCAAGCCATCCGTTTCCTATTTTCCTCTTGCGAGGTAAAGCCTTCGCTGGAGCCTCGGGATTGTGTTGAGGCTGTTTGTGGAGGTTGCCGCCCTTAGTTAGCACGTTGATCGAGTGCGAGTGCCAAGCTGACTTTGATCTTCCTTTGCCGGTCCGTGCTCGGAAGCTGGACAAATTGAACCTTGGCTGATCCCGCGGGGGGTTAGGCTTCTGACTGGCAGTAAGATTACCAAGGTCTGAGGTATTCCGGTGTCCCAAGGTCTGAACTGTGGTGTCAGCAGGACTTTTCGGCTTTCTCACCCCTGTTTGCTCTAAAGCTGTATGGCCTGGAGGAAGGGAGGACTGGCTGGAGTAGAGTACGTAGTAGTCGAACCTCCCGGATGGCTCTCCGAGTGTACCCACACTGGTGTCTCCAGCTTCGTATCTTTCTCTCAGTTTCTGTTGAGAGGACTTCCTCTTCTGTTTTCTCAGAGGATTGCTCCGGACCGTGTCTTAGGACTCGTACTCCAGGCATGCGGAGCAGTCACAAACATCGTAGCTGATATGGACATTTGATGGGGACCTGGCTGGAAGAGACGGAGGAACTGGCTCTGCGGTAATCTTCTTGGGCACCCATTCAATGGCATTCACATTGTTGTTGTTCGGGAAAGGATTTCCGACTGTATTGGGCCCACGGGGACGCTCCAATTTTCCTTCCTCTATCAAGTTCTGGATTTCGTATCGTAACCCCACGCAGTTATCGGTGGTATGGCTGTGATACTGATGGAAGGCGCAGTACTTGCTCTTGTCAGCATTGACTACGGGATTCTTGGTTTTGTAATTTGTGACGGGTTTAAGGAGACCTTCCTTAATTAACCCTTCCAGCATCTTGTTCAGCGGCATGTCAAACTTGTCGAAGTGTACGGCAGGCTGCTTCTGAGTGGAATTATTGCGTTGCGGGACTGGGTTTTTGTTGCCCGACTGTTGTCCCTGATGGATGTAGTTGACAGATGTCTCTTTCCCTTTTTCGGGGGCCGGTGCGGGATTGAATGCAACTGCCGATCGGTATCTGTATGGCTGTGCAGTAGCCAACTTTTCCTTGAGATCCTTCTCGAACTGTGAGCTGGCATTGATCATGGCCCGGAGATCTGGAAAGAAATGATGACTGATGAGAGTTCTGATGGACGGCCTTAAGCAGGACTTGAAGATCCGCATCTGTTCATCCTTGGAGAGTGGCTCCATGATTTCGGAGAGTTTCCAGCTCCACCTTTTGTAGAATTCTCCGACGCTTTCATCCGCTTTCTACTCAGTGGTGATTAAGTCCTCACGACTTGTTTCCCATTCTAAGTTGGATGCACTGCCGTTCCGGGATGATGTTACTGATCTGATCCCAGGTGTGGCGATCCGCAGGCTTGACCCTCAGAAACCATCGTAACGCTGAGCTTTTGAGCGTATGCTGGAAGTGGTCGGCCATTTGCTGGAGGGTTGCTCCTTTCCCTCTCATGCCGAGAACATAGGTGTCGACATGCATTTGAGGACATTCGGTTCCGTCGAATCGGTCCATCTCCGGCATTCGGAACTTGGCAGGGAGAGGCGCGGGATGAACCCGGGAGGGTATTGAAGGATATTGGCATATGTTTGAGATGGTCCAGCGGTGCGCTGGTGGTATTGAGTGATGGGAGTAGCACTGGCTTGGCCAAATATGACAGGGTTGCCCTGAGAGGTGGCAACGTGAAGCCTAGGTCGGTTGTTTCCTTGGTTCGAAGGAATCCCGTAAGTTGGCGGGGGAGGAACCTGGCTGAAGGTTTGAGGAACTGGTTTCGGGGAATCGTCATCCTCGACCAGGACGAAAGTACCGTCTGACTGGGGGATAGCTGCTATACCTCGCTCATTCAGAAGCTGTATCACGAAATTCTGCTGATCTTCTTTCTGCCTCTTGTGAACCTCACACGCCCGGATGGCTTCTTCCAAAGTCATATATGTTACCGGTGGCGGGGGTCCGTCCCCGTCACGATTTCTCGGTGAACTAGACATGTCGGATATTCCGTCGAGGGAACCGAGGGAACCGAAGAACCGCTCCGACGCCGCCGTAATCGTACTGCGAGGCGCTGACCCGGAAATCTGAACCACTTTCTGCTCGCTGGAGGGAACGAAAGGGAGGGTTTAGGCTTCGGAAAAGGGTATTTGGCTCAAGGTTTCGGGCTTGTGCAATGTGCAGTTATCGATTAATGTTTACTTAAAACGCATTATCTCAGAGTCCTAACCGGTTGGAAAAGAGCGTGTCTTCTTTTTCGCAACTAATCCTAGAGCTCTAATCAGTGGATCTCGTCACTACGCTTATAAGCCCCTCATTTCCATTTGTAGATCATCTTTCTCGGGATGGACAATCCCGAGCGAGGTCCTATAAGGCAAGCGAGTTCCACCGACAAAAGAAAAAGTGAACTTAAGGCTAGCTGATCATGCAAACTTCCAACGTATGTGATGCACGGGCCACAGTCGAAGTCAACGTTCTTAAGTTAAAGCAGGGATCGTGCCAAAATTTCGGCATGACCTC
Source organism: Adenophora triphylla var. japonica (assembly GCA_022495995.1). Lineage (NCBI taxonomy): Eukaryota > Viridiplantae > Streptophyta > Magnoliopsida > Asterales > Campanulaceae > Adenophora > Adenophora triphylla. Next base: position 49,062 of record JAFEMH010003977.1, read on the forward strand.
TCCTGACTCTCTTGCGCGAGGGACCTTAGCTTTTGGCATTGGCCAAGTTGTGGCTGGCATGATGCATTACGGGGAGGTTTGGTGACACGGTGTCACATTGAACCTTCGGGTATATTTTTAGGCAGAGCTCCGCGTCAAAGTCAAGGCTGAAAAGCTAAAGACTTCGGGTCGGGAACGACCTTCGGTCTCAACCTCTCGAGCTTGACTCGTGGCGGAACCCGGCGTAAAAACATACACTTAGGCTTTATGACACGAACTAAGCCAAAAACCAACCGGGGTCTTGGACAAAGTGTGACACAAAGAGTGCATGGCTTACACGGTCTAGGATGGGCTGTTTGGGACGACCCCGTGCACCCTCGAAAGGTGTCTGGCAGACCAACCGAGGTGCAACTAATAAGGCCATCCCGGGTTACGGGTCGTAGTGTGCAGTGTACCGAGGCAGCAAGTGCACGTGAAGTGCGGTGTACCGAGGCAGCAAGTGCGAGTAGTGTGCGGTCACTAAAATTCTTTTTTCAGAGTAAAATAGAGATTTTTCAGAATGTGTCTTAAAGAATTTTGATGCGCAGTTCAAAAGATAGAATGAAAATCAAACATGAATAGGGATGCACAAACATGGTATGATTTTGAAAAGACGACAATGTAATGCCTTTGAAAAAACCGTTCGAGGTTTAAAGTAACACACGCACACGAAAACGAGGAAGGGTAAATGAAAGTTTGACCCACGAAAGGCTTTTTTGAAAACAACGACAGTTTTTAAAAAAGTATCAATCTCCCCAGCGGAGTCGCCAATTGAAATTACCCGAATTTCGCGTGACGGCAAAAAGCGGTTGTCTTTCGCGGAGGGTTGGTGTCTGATACCTCACTTTTCGGGAAGGAAGAGGAGTCGCCACACGGTATTGTATTTTGAGCCCAAAACATTGAGAAACGACTATAGTGAAAATGGTGTCGTTTTTATTGGTAGCAAAAACTTAGGAAAAGGCTTTGAAAAAGGGGAGTCATTTTTATTGATAGCAAAAACGAGTAAAAAGCTATTTGGTACCAGAGATTGTTAGGTTCGAAGGTCACGTTACATTTCGGGAAGAGTATTACGAGATCACCCGAAACCCCTCGTATGACGAGTCTTTCTACCTTTCTCGAAAACGTGTATGTGTGTGTGTGTTTGCATTTTGAAACAGGGGGCTTGAATGACAAGCTTAATCTTGGTTTGAATGTCAAACGTTGATTAGGTGACTTTGTTTGAAAAGACGAGCGTTTGAATGACAAACGTCGGTTTTGTAGTTTTAGGAAAAGTGGCGCGAGTGCTGATTTTACCTGTTTATCTTAAGTGTCAAATGTTGACTTTTAAGAAAAGAGCGTTTGAATGTCAAACGTCGGATTTTTGAGTTTGAAGATGAGCGTTTGGATGCCAAACGTCATTTCGCGCATTTTGAAAGAGAGTTCGAAGGTCGAACTCCGGTTTTAAACCGGGCATGTCATTGTTAACGATTTTTACGGGAAAAAACGTATTAAATGATTTTGAATGTCAAAATTCGGCTTTTAAGTTTGAAAATGAGTGTTCGGATGCCAAACGTCATTTCGCGCATTTTGAAAGAGAGTTCGAAGGTCGAAATCCGGTTTTGAACCGGGCATTACATTGTTAACGATTTTTACGGGAAAAAACGTATTAAATGATATGCAATCAACGAATCGGGTTGCGACTCGGACTTTGAAAAGTAAATACTATCACGATCCAAACGGGTCGGACTTTGTAAATGACAGTATTTAAAGTGCAGTATCAACGGAATCAAACGATCCGAAATCGTAAATGACGATCGACGAGCCAAACGACTCGAAATTGTAAATGACGATCGACGAGCCAAACAACTCGGAATTGTAAAGTTACAAGAAATGTAAATGACGTTCGACGGATCAAACGGTCTGGAATGGTAAATGACAGGAATTTAAATAACGTTCGACGGATCGATCGATCCAGAATTGTAAATGACAGAAATTTAAACGGAACGGGGTCGGAACGCCGTTTTAACCCGAGATTACTTCTATTACGGGAAGAGAAGAGGATCGAGGGGCTAAAATGTATCGGACCCCGTTAGACAGAGGCGTCTACATTTCAACGATGTTCGTCCGAAACGGTTATAGCGACTGGCGCGTAAAACGAGGCGGAACGAGAGATTAGAGAGAGGGAGTTATACCTATAGCTAGGGTCGACTCCTTTGGCTCGTGTATACGGGATACGAAAAGTGGTTTGGAACGGTGTTTCGGAGTGGAGGGGGGCGTATTTGATTGAAATACAAAGTTTTCACGCGAATCGAGACGAAACGGGAGCTCGGGAAGGGGTGAAAAGGGTTTGGGTCGTGGCTGTGGTGATTTTGGGAGTAAATTTTGTTGTTTTTAAATGACTTTGACAACCCTTCAATTTATAGGTGAAATTTCAGCATGAGTCCGGCCGGACTTAGCTTGAAATTCAGGGGGTTTTGTGAAACTTTGGAAATTGGAGGGACTTGCTGGCAATTTCTGAGAGTCTGCAAAGGAGTCCGGCCGGACTTGGACTGCATACCAGGGGTATTTTAGTCTTTTCTCCTTGATTTTTGATTGAAAGGTGACTAGAGGGAGGTGGCATGCGTTCCACGTGTCCCATGACTCACAGGCTGTGTGGGAGTTCGTTCCCGGGTCCCTGTTTTGTCCATTTTTAAAATAACAGCCCGGAAAATGTCTGAAACGCCCCCGGAAAGTGCCAGAAAGTGCGTTTTTCATGGAAAGCCGTACTTTTATGTGCGATGACGTGTGTTAAGTACGTTTCGACATCGGGATGCATGGGGCAGTCCCGGGACGTCTCGTTGGCTAGGCAACGGGGAGCTTAACGGGTTCCGGTTAACCTGGAGCGGGCCAGTTAACGGATTCCGGTTAACTTTTAACGGATTTTAACGATCCGGATTTGGGTACTTACAGAGGGTTTGAGAGGACATCATAGCAAAGCCCCAGCTCGAAGAGATCCAATACAGTCCCATTATAGGCAGAATCATCATACGGCCAAGGAGGCACCCATCTTTTCAGACTTTAGTCAATTAGTCATAAACTCGAAAATATATACGTGCAGGGGCACATCTTTCGAAAAGTGGGAATGGATCCCGAATTTGTGTATGACACTCTCGCTTTTGGGTTTGACTCTTTTGGGAGAGTATAAGCATCACAAGGTGTGAAAAAGTGTATGGAAGCCCCTGCTAACCGAAACAGTGTTTGGCTCTATCTTCCTATGATGTAGAAAGAGAAGACTTGTCGAGACACTTGAAAACTTGTCTTATTCGTGATGATCACAAGGCTGCTTAAAACCCTTTATCGATGTTCGGGTTATTCAACCACTAAATCTGATATGAACAAATATTTTGATTAATCACAAGGAGAAAACCAACTGATATCGAGAATCAAGCTCGGAAGGATGGAAAGTGTATAGGAACGGTCCTTGATGAGACCAAATTTTTTGAGATTTGTTTGTGATTTCGACCGGACCAATTATGGTTGCCTACGTTCCCCTCATGACGAGGAGCTCAGATCGCCGTAGTTTGGGCTTATCCCGATTGAAAGAGAATCTTCGAGGATTTTGAGGATTTGGAGGATTGAAAGAACATTTCCTCCTAGAGTGTCGATGAAAGACACGGACGTGAAGCCCCGGTGAGGCATCCACGGCAAGTGTTTGTGAAGGAGAAATTAAATATGCTCACATAAAGTGCCAAATGAATGGACTGAATTTGCACAATCTTAGATTGATGATCTTTTGGATCGAGACGAATTAGATTCCAATTTAAGCAAGCAATGAAACATTAATTTTATTTAGCTCTTGAAGATATTGGAATGAAATTACTATCCGGTAGGGACTATAGCTGGGTTTCCGGGCTTCGATCGGCCATCGGGTGATTCGGAATATCATGACCTCTTAAGATGAGAAGTCGGCTGGGCCATTTACGGACTGAACCTCTAAAGATGAGAGGTTGGCTTGCAGGGATGTGTTTGGGATTTCTAAGGTAAGGGAATTGATTTGCCTCTAAGAATAAGAGGTCAAATTTTGACTTTGGCCAAAGGCAAGGGTAATGGTAGTGGGCATATCCTCTAAAATCGAGAGGATGGCTTGGGATTGGTTAAGGAAATGGGAATATCCTCTAAAATTGAGAGGATGGCTTGGGATTGGTTAAGGAAATGGGAATATCCTCTAAAATCGAGAGGATGGCTTGGGATTGATTTAAGGTAATGGTGAGAGGAAGTCCAAGCTATTGAGAACTTTTGCGAATCTTGCGAGCATTCGGGCTCCTTTTTGATCACTGGAGAGCTTCTTGAGGAGTCAGAAACTTTTACTGAATGGTGGGGATCTAAAGTCCTTCTTTTGAAATGCCTCTTGAGAAGTTGGGGAACCTTGCTGAATTGTAAGGATCTAAAGTCCTTCTCTTTTTTTTTTTTATAACTTGGAAGGCCTCCTGAGGAGTTGAGGATTATCTTTGTCCTTCCTTCATGGCTTGAGATATTTTGCGCATCACCGACTCTCGAAGCTAACTTCTCGGGCTTGCTTGGACTTCTCTTAGCATGGAGCAAAAATGATGGCTAAACGGGGTTTCAAAACACGCCGATCTTGAAATGAAAGGGTATTGTTTAGTGGGGGTAAGGTAATGGCTTTCCTATGGGTGAAAGGCTTCAACCGCAATCCCTACCGGATGACCTAAACGAAATTAAGTCTCCATTGCTTGCTTAAGCTTTAAATGAGAAAAGATCCATGCAAATTCATCGAGCAACGAGATGATGAGGGTGATGAAAGAGATGTGAGCATATGAGAAGCAAGATGGAGAGTTGGTAAGCCCCAATTTGAGAAGGATATCAATTGATTTTCTCACTCCGATTAATTTAAACATGAGTCATTTCAGAGCATTAGTGGTTGAGTAGCACAAGTGATCATCTAGGATAAAACCATTTCAATTAAGTTTAATGTAGGTGTGCCAGTGATGTCTCGAGTCTAGCAAGAAGAGAAACAAAGATTTTTATTATTGCAAAGCAAAACTGGTCCAACTTGGACTCAACAGACTCATGCCCGACAGCGAACATTACGAGGATTGATTGACTTCTTCAACCTTGTTTGGGAGAGCCCCTGGGATTACTGACAGTGTTGGCCATTTGAGCAAGCATCTGGGTCTCACGCTCACGAGCAAGAGCGGCTTCAAGGGTAACCCGCAACTCTTCAATAGACAAATCATTCGAACCCGGCTGACCCGTAGCAACTGAACCTCCGGACTGGCTATCCAACACATTCTCTGCACCATACATCCAGGATTCTGAATCAAATAAGGACCACTTGGACACTTGAACTGACTCCGTCTCTGGAAAAAGGACCAAATGAGCGTCGAGGACCGGAGTACGCACCCAACTTGCCATGACTGCATCGGCGAAGGGGTGATTGGTAAGGTGGCGGAGGAGAGAACCTTGAGGTGGTATGGGAGAGGGAAGAGCGGGAAAGGAGACATACTCATGCATATGCCTTATTAAATATTTAAATAAAAATAATTTTTATTAATCCTAAGAATGGTTGGAAAAGGGGGGCACCTTCTTTTTCGCATTCTAACCTATTTTGAACTAGAGCGAACCTAAGGGGCATACAAGTCAAAACAAGTCAAACTCAAGATTTCCAAAACCAAGTTCAAGTCAACAACGTCTTGACTCGGGAGGAGGGAGGTTCGAAAGTACGTTTAAATGTATGAGACCGCATTTTGCAGGTAAGATCCTGGAAAAAAATTCGGCATGACCTCTTCTCACTTCGAGTCGAAAATTCGGCATGACCTCTCGTCACTTCATGGCGAAATTTCGGCTTGACCTCTCGTTAGTACGTGTCAAAAATTCGACATGATCTCGCGTTAGCACATGTCGAAAACGCATCATGACTTCTTGCGAAGCCAAGTCGAGAAATCGACATGTACCTACGTCGAGACATGTCAAAATTTTGACATGTACTCACGTTAAGTCATGTCGTGATTTCGACATGAAGAGGGAGGGTACGCCGAGACTTTGGAAACGAAGTATGACTCGAACTTTGTGAGAAAATTTTGAAAATCGAGTTTGAAAATGTTTTGAAAAGTATTTTTTGCCAAAAACCAACCGGTCACGGTAAAAAGTGTGTCATGGACAAGTGTGGCTCCTAACACTCTATAGGCCGGGAGGACTTTAGGCGCTCAAGCGTAGGCGAAACACGTCACTGTCCGCGATGTCGTCCGTACAATCCAAGGGTTCTAACTCTATGTGCGGGTAGCGTGCGAGTAGTGTAAAGGTAATTTCTAAAAAACTTTTTTTTTTTTTTTTGGAAAAGGGGATGAAGGAAAATAACACACACACACCCCACAGAGCACAATAAATCAAGGATCAATAATCTGATCGAGGGGGACTGCCCCACAATCACAACCTGCACCATAAATCAAATCCTGCAAAATTGACCACTTATGTCGCATGACACAAGACTGATGAGGTCAATTGTGTTGCGTGACATAAGGAGTCACACATCCATAATCTGAACAACAAACCAGGACCAGCCCCAGCCTCCAAGCACAACACAAAATCTCAGCCCCAAGCACCTAATACAACAAAGCAGGAAGCCAGGAAGGGGGAAGGGGGAAGGGATAAAGCAAAGCATTAACATGCATTTATGCACATATAAAGTCACCAACAATGCACACAAATATGAATGAAGTGAATGTCGAACAAGCACGAAAGTTTGACCCACTTTTGAAAACAGGTTTCAAGTCCCCAGCGGAGTCGCCACTGAATGAACGCTAGTCGAAATCAATCATAAAAATAATATTTCTTTGGAGTCGCCACGCCATTTTTTAAGGAAAACATTGAAAACCTTTTTGAAAGAGAAAACGGGTTTGGGGGTCAGGTTACGTGTTGGGAAGAGAATATAGAGCTCACCCAACACGCCTCGTCCGTAGACGAGTCTTTCTATGTTCAACATTCAAAACATCCAAAGTGTGTGCAATTGTGTGTGACAAAATATGTAATAAGATGCATTTTAATGCTTTACTTTATTGATCAAAATGAGAGATTACAACTTGTGAACCTTTTACTATGGGAGGCCACATCCCACTTACAATTGATAAACTTGAATTATAAGGAAAGGGGTTGAGGCAGTCTGCCCAGGGCCACGGATGTCATAAGACACAGGACTGCCCAGGGCCTTGGATGTAATACGACACAGGATTACCCAGGAGCGTGTATGTCGTATGACACAGGATAACCTGGTCAGACTGTCTCTTACAAAGGGGGTGCAAAGGCCACCAATACCATTCTAATACTAAAAGAAGTAAAGAATTACACTAAACAGATCTTGAAACTACCATGGGGTAAATTTGGGTTTGACTGAAGTCACTGAATGCCACATCAGCTTTCTGGGATCCTTATGTCGTATGACACAGGGCACCTTAGGCAGTCCTGTGTCGGACGACAGAGGCATCCTCTATCAGTGGGCTTCAGTCAATGATCCAAACTGCCCAACATGATAAGATTAGACCGAGATACTAACTTAAAATAGTAGAACGACAGTAACAAATGAGTATTGTGGGAGGATCATATGGATTTGATGCCCAAATGTGAATGATCACACATTTTGGGCCATAATGAAGGCCATCACCTCCTAACTCAAATGAAGAAGATCAAAATATCATCAACAACTATCAACAACAGATTGCCCAGCCACAAGATAACTGAGATCGATACAATTACTTCAAACGAGTGTGGATATTGACAATCCACACTCTACTTGAAGCATTCAATAACATGAATAACCAAAAGTGCAATATCATGAAAATGGATACAACATTCAGAGACTGAGACAAAACAAGCTCAACCACATCCAAAGTCAAACAGCACCCAGCATAGCAATAGAGATATACATGTCGAAAACAGAGAAAGAGGATGGTAATTAGAGCGTTACCTTTGTAGATCCACACCCTATATACCTCGTCGATATAGAGGGCCTTCAAATCAGCTTCCGGAGATAGACTCGAACTCTCAGATTGAAGTAGCCTGTGAAGCTTCAAGTGTCTGCGCGTGATTGTGTAGAATTGGTATATGAGAAACAGAGAGAGTTGAGAGAAGGCTTGAATGATTAGGGACCTGGGTTGTTGATTGGGTATACAGAGAGAGGTGGTGAGGAAGATTGAGGGAAATAGGGGCGTTGTTTGGTGAAGAAGGTCCCCGGTTTTGGGGGAGCTAGAGGAAGACGAAGATGAGAGAGAGAGAACTAGGTGAACACCATTAACGGTTAGAGAGAGAATGGCTCTTTTGCGTTTAGAGAGAGAAACTGTCTAGTGAGAGAGAGAGTGAGTGAGTGTGTCGTTCGAGGAGAGAGAGCTCGGTGAGGCGATTTAGAGGGGGTTGGGTCGTTGTTGGTTGAGAGGTAGATTAAATTGGTGAAGGGATTTTGGGGACAATGGAGAAATGGTGGTGATGGCGATTGGGTTTGAGAGAGAGGTAACGGTGAGGGAGATTGAGGTTTGGTCTCGATTTCGTGGAGAAGGATTGGCCGACGAGGTAGAGACTAGGTGAGGAGGGCAATTTAGGGAGCGACAATGGTGAGGATCGCCATTGTTGTTGTTGGAGGAAGAAGACGATTCAGGGAGCCCTAAATCTCTTTTTGCGGCTAGAGAGAGAGAGAGGAGAGAGGGAGAGACTCAGCGTATCTGTGTGAGGCCCCCCTCAAAAATGAGATAAATCCCTTTATTTAACGTTGATTTGGAATTGGACTTGGAGTGTCGTACGACACCGGTTTGCTTGCTGGCAGAATGGGCCGAAGGGAGTCAGGCCCAAAATTTAATGAATATTCCCAAATAATTAATTGGACAAGCCCACAATTAGTGCAAATAATTAGGCAAGCCCTTTGCAATTTAAGGAAAGCGGACCCAAAAACACGAGTTCGGGTTGGGGTACTCACAGTATGCCCTAGAAATATTGATTATAGTCCAATCCCACCAATGATTGAGACTAGTTCGGGGACGGAATCCCCTAAGAAAGAAGACAAGGATTATGATGAATTCCTTGAAAACCTAGATTCCATTAATGTCAACTTTCCATATTTCAAAAAACTTGAAGATATGCCTTTAGCCATTAAACCTTTGAAAAAATTAATTTTTGAAAAAGAAAGGCTAGAAGATTATGAAAATGTTATGTTGGCGGAGGAAGTGAGCGCTGTCTTGCAAAATAAAAATCCTCCAAAATTAAAGGATCCGGTTACATTTACAATTCCTTGTTGTGTTGGCAGAATCAATATCGATAACGCTGTCCTTGACTTAAGAGCTAGCGTAAGTTTAATGCCATTATTGGTTAGTGAGAGACTTGGTATAGGGAAACTCAAACCCACAACCATAACTCTCCAATTGGCAGACCGTTCCGTTCAATACCCTGATGGTATTATGGAAAACATGCCATGTCGGGTAGGGAATTTGATCATCCCTGTCGACTTTGTGATCCTAGATATGGCGGAAGATCATCAAATTCCCGTCATTCTAGGAAGGCCATTTCTTTCCACTGCGGGGCCAATTATAGATGTGAAAAATGGCACATTTTCTCTAAATGTGGGGAAAGAAAAAGTCGAATTTAGTATGAATAGATCAGATCTCGAGGATCCCTATTTTGAGACCGACACCCCGAGTGAAGAATATGAGATGGGTGAGGAATCACAATCAAAGGAAGAAATTGAAAATGATCCCATAAATATTGAACCTTTGATTTGCAATGATAATATTGATGCAATAGATATTTTTGCTTGTCCCGAAACTAACAATGCAGTGGAAAAATCAAAAAGAACAAAGAAGGAGGTCACTTCGAATTTTCGAAAGTGCAAAGACTATAGGTCACTTGTTCTACCAAAGAAGTCGGGATGGAAAAAATGTCTACCACAGAAAATATTGATCACTCCGGAAGGGATGCACTGGTAAATTGTCAATGACAAAAGGCCATTAAAATATCACACATCTCCTACTACCGGAAAGGGGTCAAGCTAAAGACCTAAAACAAGCATCATCGGGATGGTAACCGATGGATTATTTTTTGTTTTATTTTATTTTCTTTATATTCTACATTATTTTATTTCATATTTATTATTATTATTATTATTGTGCTAACTTTGTTTTATATGTATACAAAAAAATAAGAGAAAAAGAAAAAAATAAAAATGGTGAACATTAGTTAGCACGCCCGTGCTCTATGACATGGAGCGGCCGTGCAGTTCATATCGAGTCAGAATGAGTCAACTCAGCAAAGGGGAGCGGCCGTGCAAATCCCTTGACACGGCCGTGCAAAGCGCCTGGGGAGCTGCGTCGGTTCAGTCAAAAGTCACGCCTCTCTCCCTCTCCTCCCTTATTCACTTCATCTTCTTCAAACTCTCTCTATACCTCTGCCCCACCCACCTTAAATACCTACTTCTCCACCATTTTAACCCACAAATTCATCCTCAATCCTCCACAAATCCATCAGTCAAACATCTCTCCACCATCAAAATCCTCTCCAAAAATTCAAAAAAAGCCTTCACCCATTTCAAAGATTTGAAGGGATTACTCAGAATTAAGGGTGCAAGAAGGAAGCTTTTTGGACATCTAAAATTTGAAGCTGACAAAAGGATTTCGAGGTTCATCTCATCGATTTCTTCGGGTAAAAATTCTCTCACTTCTCTTGTCTTTCAACTTTCTTGGGTTTTGATATAATGTCTACCAAGGGGAAAGGGAAGGCTGCAGAGAGGGTAACAAAAAGATTCCGAAAGGAGCAAGCCTCTTCCTCTAGCTTTAATCCAACCCTCAATACCTTGGAGATTGATTTTAGAAGCCCGAGGGAAACGGCTCATATCATTGCCTTAAGTTCTAAAAGGATTAGGCCAACCCAATTTCCTGATAGACCTGCCCTAAGATCATTAGGAATTTATGGGGATGATCTAGACTTGCATATGGGGTTAAGATCCGAGGAAATTCTCCAAAAACATGAGAAGACCTATGAAGTTCTTACCCTAGAATTTTTGAGCACGGTGAAGAGTAAGATTGTGGAGGAGACTTGTAGATTAACGGGGATAACATTTAATCAGTTTCATATTGACTTTCGCCTTAGCGGAAGGGAACTCCATTTAACCAGGGCTGAAGTTAGTAGAATTTTGAGATTATCTTTTGACACCAAAACTTTTCCCAACATGCCCGTTGAGTTTAATGAGATTGTCTTTTGGAACCAAATAACCGGCCTTCCATCTTTCAAATCTCGAAGTGCCAAAGTCTCCTCTATTATTCACCCAACCCTCCGCCTTATACATAGAATCTTCGCTTGTACCATCTTTGCTAGGGAAGATAAAGGAACGGTGAATAGAAAGGAGTTATTCTTGTTATGGGGATTTGTTCATAGGCGTAGGAGGATGAACCTTTGTAACTTCCTGTTCGAGTTGATTGGTGACATTGTTTCTCCAACCTTCAACGGAGAAATTCATATTGGGGGAATTATCACTTTGTTTGCCAAACATTTTAATTTTGTGATTCCGGATGATTGGGTTGAGGTGAAAGGGTCAACGAAATTGGATATTCCAACTCTTCGAACTATGCAGTTGATTTCGGATAGGGGAAATAATAAGTACAACTGGTTAGTAGGGGCAGGAAAAACGCCCTACATTGTACTCCCGAATAACAATCTTCCCACCGTCCGAATAAGAGAGCCCGAGACTTTGATATTTCCAAATGCTATCCAAGGAGAAGCCCAAGAAGAAGAAGAAGAAGAAGAAGATATGCACGCCCCAATGCCACCCGATTTCTATCAAATGTTTGATCAATTGTTTGTCCAACAAGGCCAATTGCTTGAACAAAATGCTCAAATTCTTCAATAACTCGATCAAATGGATGGTCGTATTCAACATGTCCAAGGAAGGATTGACGACGTTTATAATTATGGGACAAGCCATTGGGACAACTTTCCACCACCACCACCACCATTTTAGTAAGTTTCTCTTTACTCCCCCAAGATTGACATTGTTTCTTGAAACATTGAGGACAATGTTCATTTTAAGTGTGGGGGGTATATCTATCTTTAATTTACTTGTTTTTTTTAGTTTAAATTTACTTGCTTCTAGTGTAATTTTTTTTTTTTTTTTTTAACTTAGTCGCATTTTCATTACTTTTTATGCATGTATAGTACATATAAAAATATATATATATATATAATTCCTATGATGATCCATATTATTATTCCTTATGCTTGCCATTTGCCCAAGAATAATGCCTTTATCTTTTTTTTCATATTTTCTATAAACTTAGAAATTAATAAGAAGAAAAATATAGGGATATTTTTAGGAAATAGATTAAAAGCCTCATAAGTTAGTATAGCAAAATATAGGATTTTATCAAGAAAAAGCATTTGATTAGAAGGAATCTTTATTGATCATCTTTATACACTTGGTTGTTCTTATGAAAAATTTTGAAAATATTTCTTTAAAATTGTACATTTTAAATTTCATTAAATGTTTATTCCCTTATTAGAAGCATCCACTTTGTTTTGCATCCCTTGAATCACACCTCTTCATCAAAATCCCATTTTTCCATTTTCACTAATCGAATCAAGGTTAGGCATTCTATCTTATTGCTAAAAGAGTGACTTAGTCACCAAATCTTAAAAAGCAAAAAGAAACCTATTACTTCTAAAGTAACTCGGGGCACGGCGTTCCCTGCAACGATGCTTCCTTGCCAAAAAGAAGTAATATTCAAAGTATTCTTGATCTAAGTATTAGGAACATGGGGTTCGCAGCCACAATGTCTCCTACTTGAAAGGATAAAAAATAACTAAAGGTCTTTTGCAAAAATTTAACATGTGCAAAAATAAGATAAAATTGTTGAAGCCTTGATGAGATTTTCCCACTATCATCATCCATTTTTCGCCCTTGTGATTTAAAAATGCAATACAATTCTATGGAAACTTCTAGTTTGTGTATGAATATTTATACTTTCCTTTGTACATTTTAAAGTAATAAATTCATTTTCTCAAAAATCACTCTAAAGAGTGAAAGCTTCTCTTTTTACCAAGTAAATGATCTAAGATTTATCCTTCTAGCATGCTTTACTTGATCAAATTCTATATATGCTATATTAGGTTATTGTCTTAAAAATTATTTCTTTAAAGTATCCCCAAAATACTTCTTTCTAATAATTTTTAAAGGTATACAAAATATGACTAGAAAGATGAAGGCAATATCCAAAAGGCAATTAGGGCTTGCTACTATATTTCTGAGGGATTATTCTTGTTTTTTCTTTTCTTTTCTCCCTCTCCGTGTTTTCATCCTAAATTTGCTTGGGAACAAGCAAGAGCTTAAGTGTGGGGGAGTTTGATAAGTGACTATTATATAGTCATTTATCCTAAGTTTTTATATACTTTTACTTAGTTGAATTACCATTTTCATCTCATTTAAGTCTATTTTAGTTCATTTTTCATATTTATTAGATTTTACGCTTTTTGGTATAGTCTATGCATTTTAGACAGGTTTTGGAGTCTATTTTATGATCAAACTATGCTTGGACACTTTTTGGTGCAAAGGCATGAAGGAGAAACAAACAAATCAAACACACAAGCCAAAATTCGAGACGGAGCGAAGCGGCCGGCGGCCAAGATAGAGCGGCCGTGCGCTTGGCCATTTTCGGGCCATTTTTGGCCCCAAAACGCGAGTGGCTATGTCTTGAAAAGTGATCGGCCGTGTTGGCCTTCAGAGCGGCCGTGCAGCAAAAGTGGAGCGGCCGTGCACTTGGCCTGTTTAAAAATCAAAAATTGGCGCCAAGGGAGCACTTCCGTGCAAAATCCTTGACTCGGCCGTGCAAGTCGCGTCTGCAGAATTAAAAGGCACCTTTTGAAGGCACCTTCTTGAAGAGTTTCCTCCCAATTATAAAAAGACCCCTTGTACTCAGTCTTCAGAGACCGAATTTTGATAGTATTTTCATCAGAAATTGTTAGAGATTAGATACAAGTACTTATTACATTACTTTCCAAAGATCCTTTGAAGATTCAAGTCTACATTTTGTTCTTGAAGTTCCTTTGGAAAAGAAGCAATAAAGTGAAGCATTATTCCAGCCATTCATCTCTTATTTTTATCATAAGTTTCTCTTACTCTACTCTTTATATTATTACTTATCTGTTTTACATGGCTAGTGAGTAATCCCCCTTGTTCTTGGGGTTGGAAACTCAAAGCATAAATCTATCATCATCTTAAAAATATGAAAGTCTTGTCTTCTATCTTCATCTAAACAATTTCTTTATATCAATCTCTAAATGTCTTACATTTTGGAGACGTCAAACTTGAATGATTCAGTCAATTAAGAGAAGGACCTAGCGGAGAATCTCGATTGACGGAACCATATAAAAAATCTGGGTTCCATTGATCACGAAAGTAGTTCAATTGCCTAGGGATGTTCCTTTAATGGAAAGTATGTTGACTCTCGTTCTTAGTGGGTTCTTACTAATTATGGTCAGCTAGAGATAAGCCGGAATGCCCGTTTGTGACATGGCGGGAGTACCATAAACGGAAATCTCAAACAGTTAGGACATAATTAGTGAAGAATGCAAACGCTATTGTATTAACCCGAAGTAGTGTAGGCCTAACGTACCATCCTTGATTTTTATGAAAACCCTTATTTCCTAAGACAATGACTATTTGATGAACAAATTATGTGTATGATTTCCAATCCCGAGAATGCTTTGTTTATAAAGTTTTTAAAGTATTTTCTGTATATGTTTCTTTCTATTTCCAAAACCAATCTTTATCTCCCCCAATCTATTCTATAATTTTAATAAAGACAAAAATAATTCCTAAGTAAACCCTGTCTCTGTGGGATCGACCCGTACTTGCACCCGCTATATTGCAATAGCCCGTGCGCTTGTGGATATTAAATAAACCGTTAGGTTTCGACCTCAACATATATGTGTATCTACTTAGAACAAAAGATGAAGCTTTTGATAAGTTTAAAATTTTCAAAGCCGAAGTTGAAAATAAAATCAATTTAAGGATAAAACGATTAAGATCAGATAGAGGTGGTGAATATTTTCCAAACGAGTTTATTTCATTTTGTCAACAAAATGAAATTGTTAGAGAATCTTCAGCACCTAATACTCCACCACAAAATGGAGTAGCCGAGAGAAAAAATCAATCCTTAATGGAGATGGTTAGTGCCATGATAATACATTCAAAATTACCAATTAGCTATTGGGGAGAGACACTATTAAGTTCTGTTTACGTTTGTAATAGAATTGTGAATAAACATATGAAAACTCCATACAAATTATTTATTAGGTGTAAGCCTAACATTTCACATTTAAAGGTATGGGGTTGTATTGCATATGTTTTAGATGCAACTTTGAAAAAAAAAATAAACTTGGGAGCAAAGCTGTGAAATCTATATTTATTGGTTATTCTTCAATAAGCAAAGCATAAGGATTTATGAGAATTAATGACAATCGTGTGTTTAAAGCTACGCATGCTATTTTTTATGAACATCTAAACATAAAAAATGTAGACAAGTTAGATATAAACCATGAATTGTCAAATGAACTTGAAGTAGGAAATGCATCAAGTTCACATGATAATGGTAATGCCATCACAAATGATGAAAATTTAGACAACAATGAAAATGATGAAATAGTTGAGTTGAGGAGAAGCAAAAGACAATGAATTGAAAAGAACCTTGGTCCTAGCATGTTTACTTATATGTTAGAAGAGAATCCTAATACTTTTCAAGAAGTTATGTCTATGTCTGATTCAGACTTGTGAAAAAGAGCCATGCATGATGAAATTAAATCTACACTTGATAATAAAATATGGACTCTAATCAACCCTCCTCCTAATACTAAACCTATTGGTAGTAAGTGGGTTTTGAAAAAGAAACTCAAAACTGATGGTATTATTGATAAGTACAAGGCAAGATTGGTAGCCAAAGGTTATAGTCAAAAATAAGAAATTGACTATTTGGAAACATTTTCGTCGGTCACTAAATTTACATTAATTAGAACTATGTTTGATATAGCATCTGTCTATGGACTAGAGGTTCATCAAATGGATGTTAAAACAACATTCTTAAATGGAGATTTAGATGAAGAGTTTTACATACAACAACCCGAGGGTTATGTCACTAATGGAGAAGAACATAAAGTATGTAAATTAAAGAAATCTCTATATGAACTTAAACAAGCACCAATACAATAGTAGAAGAAGTTTAAGCAAGAAATTCAAAAGTTGATTTTAAGAGTAGTAAAGTAGAAAATTGTATTTTTACTAAAGTTACTCTTGATTATAAAGTTGCTATAAATTTATATGTTGATGATTTGCTAATATTTGGTTCTGATATAAATTGTATAAATGAAATAAAAAACTATTTAAAATAAGTATTTGACATAAAGGACTTAGGTCCAGTAGATGTCATTTTAGGGGTTAAGGTGATTAAAAAGGACAAAACTTACATTTTAACTCAATCTCATTACAATGATGAAATATTAAAGAAGTTTAATTATTTTGATTGCAAAATAAGTAAAAGTCATATTGACCCTCAAATGAAGTTAGTTTCAAATAAAAGCGAGACCGTAAATCAAGGAGAATATGCCAAAATAATTGGTAGCATAATGTATGCGGTTAATCACACAAGACCTGATCTTGCATGTTCAATTGGCATACTTAGTAGATTTATAAGTAATCCAAGTGAAGAACATTGGACGGAACTAAAAAGAGTACTAAGGTACTTAAAATTCACAATAAAATATGGTTTGTATTACAAGTGTAATTCACCTATACTTGAATGTTATATTGATGCAAATTGGGCATCAGATGTAACCAACTCCAAATTAAACGAGTGGTTGGTTATTTACCATTGGAGGAGCCATAGTTGTTTGGTCTTCAAAAATACAAACATGTGTTGCTTTGTCTTCTATGGAATTTGAATATATAGCCATGTCAATGGCTAGTAAAGATTTAATATGGTTTAAAAGATTTCTAAGAACCATACCATTTATTGATTATAAGAAAGGAGCTACAACTTTGTATTGTGATAATCAAGCTGCCATATTCAATACAAAGAATGAGAGAATATCAAATCATAGGAAACACATTGCCATGAGATATAATCATATTAGAGATATGGTTAAGAAGGGAAAGATAGCACTTGAGTATCTTCCTACAAATCAAATTTTAGCTGATCCACTAACACAATTTTTATCAAGGGATAAAATTACAAAGGTCATGAGAGATATGAGACTGTTACCGATCGAAACAATGTCTTAATTGAAACAAACTCTCATCTAAGGTACAAGTTATTGATTTGTCACCTTATCTTTTAGAGTTAAAAGGAAATTCAATAATTAGACATTGGGGAAATGGAAACATGGACACAATTCAAGTGCATAACTTAAAAATAGTGGGGGTGTCACTATTTGAATGTTTCATATCTGACTTATGCACTTTCATTACCACAACAAGATTAAGATGGATTCAAAAATCCTTAATAGACTTATAGCTCTCGTAGAATGCGTTGTGGACATTCTCGATAAGTCTACCTATACAAGTAAAGAAGTGAGAGGCCGCTTCTTATGGATTACTCCGGTAAAATTCCTAGAGTACTTGTGAAAATCATGATTAAGCACAAGGCCCAACTACAAGGTGCTGCCAAGATTAAAAGAAACAAGAAATCATACATGACGAGGATATGTCTCCCTAAGGGTTTCACATTCAACCATGAAGTTTAAGGCTCGTCCACTTAATGGCTATTCGTTATGTAAAGAAGCTGTAATTGTTTTTTTGTTATTATATGTAAATAAGTGGGGGATTGTTATATGTAGTAGTATTCACATATAATACTTACTCTTCTCCCATATTGAGTTTGTATATCAACTTTTCTTCTTTCATTGTACAAAAGCTTTGTTGTCTTCTCTTGTCTTCTTCATTGTGTCTTCTTTATCCCACATGAGATTCCTATTAAAACTTTTGAAGCTAAACTTGTTATATCTTTGTACAAGTTTGAAGAGTTTCTACAAGCTTACTTGAGCTTTCCTTTATTATGGGAAAATGTCAAGTGTGGCTAAAAGTTTTGAGTTATAAGAAATAAATTAATTAATTAGATATTAGATATTTAATTAGTATGATATCGGTAAGGACTGATATTAGGTCGGAGGTATTAATTCAGTTCAAACATTTCGGGGTGTGACTTTTCGAATGGGCATTTGCTAAGAATTGTGACTGTTCGTTAAAGCAAACCAGTTCGATTTTTTTGTGACTTTTCAAGACAACAACACGAATCCTATAAATTGGGTTGGCCTCTTTTGAAAACAAATATATGAAACTGAAATAATTAATTCCCGAGTTTTTCTTCTTATCAATTCTATCATTCTGAGTTAAACAGTTAAAGCTTCGATAATTTTTTCATAGTTATTTAAAGGAGTGTACTTTTGAATAAGAGTGCGTAGGTATTGTATCCTGGAGGTGAAGATCGTTGAGAACCATTACACCATAGTGGGACGAATTAAATACCTTAAAGAGAGCATCTTTTGATGTGTCTAACCTACTGATTCCTTACCCACAATCCGAATCATATACTCCCTCCGTCCCGGCCGACTTAGGACTTTTTGCCATTTTGGGCGTCCCACCCGACTTAGGACAGCCCAAAATGGAAACCTTAAATCACTATTCTCTCCACTCATTCTCTCTCCTACATTATTTTAATACTCACAACACCATTATAATTTACTATTCCCTCTACTCATTCTCTCTCCTATTTTTAAATTACACTCACAACATTTACCTTTTCCTTAATCCCCGTGCCATTTCAAAAAATTCTAAGTCGGCCGGGACGGAGGGAGTACAACATATACAATGGGGGGTGTATTTGATTTTTTGCTTAAGGAGTGTATAGCGGTGAAGTGTACTTGGAGATGGCCAAACGGGCTGCCCGACCCGCCCATCTGAAGGAGACCTGTGGGAGAAACGGGTCAGTGTCCGTCTGGTGAAACGGGCTTTGCTCGGCCCGCCCCAACTACTCCTTTTCGAGCCCGCCCTTTGGCTCAGATCAAATGAATCACGGGCTAAACGGGTTTTAGCCATTTAAAAAAAAAATTCAAAAAAAGCTTGAAAAAATTAAAAAAAAATTTTAGTATTTAATAAGTTATTTTTAAATATAAAACCAATTAGTCTTAATTTTTTTTAGTTATTTTATACATATAATAAGAGTTAATATAACAAAATAATAGTTCATACCTTTTAGAAGAGTAACTCTTGTGAAAAATTAGTTTTTTTCAAAATGTTATAAAAAATTAGTTTTCAGAACAGTTCATCACTCTTATTATTTAGACTTAGTGCTTTAAAACTAGTTTTTTTCTTATGTTACGAAAAAACTAATTTTTTGCAAGATTTTGACCTTTTAGAAAATAATTTAGTTTAAATAATGTTTATTTATTGATAAATAACATATATTCCTTTTTAATAAACAAAATAAATGAAGTAATAATGTAATCAATAATTGAGACGAAAATATCCTTTCCCGAATTTATTAATGGATATACTTCCTCCGTCCCACGTGAATAGACACTTATTTCCTTTTTAGGACGTCCCACGTGAATAGACACTGCCCAAAATGAAAAAGAATTTATTATTTTATATTCATCCTACCCCACCCACTCATTCTCTCTCTTCATTTCCTACCACACAATTTATTCAACCAACTCCACTCATTCTCTCTCTTCATTTCCTACCACACATTTTCATTATTATATTCATTTTCCTTAGTTATTGTGCCAAGATTTTTGGTGTCTATTCACGTGGGGCGGAGGGAGTATACAAGGATATTTAGGACATTAAGGGGTCGTTTGTTTTTTTGTTTTCAGCCTTAAATGCCTCTTAACTCTTATTCATTAAGAGGATTAGAAAAATAAGTGTGTTTGTTTTTTTTTTTGAAATAAGACTTAAAGGCTCTTAAAAGCCTCTTAATTTTAAGAGGTTAAAATGTTGCTGAATTGCCTCTGAAAGCCTCTGAAAGCCACTGTTTCATATTTGGTTTTGGGTAAAAAAAATTTTAAACTGTTTACTGTTTCATAATGCATTTACGTTTGTTTTTTTTTTTTTTTTAAATTTTTTTATTTTTTTTTAACTGTTTGAGATAATGAATTCGTATACAAAATCAAACAACTTATCCAATTCGTATTCGGTTTTCGATTCTTTGCCTCTTAATCATTCAGCCATTTTCAGAACTGAAATCAGAATTCAGCACTTATCACTTAAAAAAAACAAAAACCCCCTAAGTCATTTAGAGAAAAAAAAACAAACGATACAAACGGGCCACTCGGGCCACGGATCCAACATACCTTTTAATTCGCGGGTCAAAGCCCGGTAGGACAATGAATATTGTCCATGCCTGTTCCATTGGTTAATTGAGCTTGGACGGGGCCGGCCCACTGATTGATGAATACTGGCTGAATGGTAAAGGGGCCACGGATTGGACGGCTCTCCGCTGGCTAGAGCCCGAAATGGCCAACTCCAACTCCAAGTGTACTCATGAATTTGGGTTGTGAATAGCAACGCTCTTGGTAAAACCTAATTCGGGGTTATATTTGTCATTTCGAAACAATCCCCACAAAACCCTAATTCGCTTAGTTGTTTTGTCGAAGGCACGAATATAAACACACTCCCGCCTCCCTTTGCACTCTTCTTCTTCTGCTACCGCCGCTGCTGCCGAGTCTCTCCTCCTCAGTCTCTCTGCATTTCTTTACTCGCAATGGTATCCACCTTCCCTGCAATTGAATTGATTTTATCCGTTCGTTATTCATTTGATATACTGCTAGTCAATTGATGTTTGTTTGATTTCGTGTAGGCTTCGGAGAGGAAACAATCGAACCCTATGAGGGAAATTAAGGTTCAGAAGCTTGTTCTCAACATCTCCGTCGGTGAGAGCGGCGATCGTCTCACCCGCGCTGCCAAGGTCCCCTCTCTTTCTTATGTTTCTTTTCACTCTCGAGGAAATTTTCAAGTTTTGATAATCACAATTGGATCATAGTTATTCATTTCCATACCTCCATAAAGATCTCTAAATGTGTTTTAAAGGCTAATTGTTAGTATATTATAAGAAAGATTGCATGTTATCCATGTAATGCATAATAACTTCCGTATCTAAAGATTGATATCGAAGCTGACTTCATGAATTGGGTCATAAACAATCTTTGACACATTCGCAAAGCTTTTAACTAGTCCTAATCATCTTTAACACGGTCTGGAAGCAAAGCTTTTACCAGCAAAAAACAATCTTTGACAAGCTTTTCCAGTAAATAATGCGTAGTTTTTAACATAATTGTGGTGGGGTCTGGGATTCATCAGTATTACTTGGCTCTTGTAGGAATAAGCGAGTAGAACTACACTGCTTTGAGAAATCTTGAGTAGAAAATTGAGGCATGGGATGCCTGGGAGGGAGGGGTCTTCGTGGACAATGAAATGTCTAGGTTCACACATAGACATCTCTCTCCCTCGTACACACGTAGACACACTCTTGTCGTGACAAGGTCTCTTATATGCGATTTACTGATTTATTTTTTATCTTTTTTTATGTCATAGGTTTTGGAACAACTAAGTGGCCAAACCCCCGTCTTCTCCAAGGGTAAGCCACCTCTACTCCATTATCTTTTGGTTTATTGAATTGCATTTTATTTTTAGGTGCAAGTACCTTTTGGCTTGTTTTGTATCTGTCTTAATGAAGTAAATTGCTTTGCATTTCTGGCAGTAGGAATGTCCTAGTAATTAGGGTTACAATGAGATGTCTAGTGGTTTAATGCAGTGCAAGGTGCTTAAATAGCATTTTTCACCAAATGGAGAACAGTTTTATCTCTAGAGGATATTGCGGCTACTTTTTAAATATTAAAATATAATGTGGGAAGAAATGAAATTCACCAACAGTTCTGTTTTAAGTATCATTAAGTCCTCTCATTTTCAAGAAAAACAGTGTTGCACAATTTTCAGCAACTTGGATTACCCTTTAGTGATGTCAAACCAAGGGACTCCTTTTTTTTTTTTTCCTCTTAATGATAATTAGGGCACTCTAAACTATTGAGGAACTTCCCTAATAAAAATGGACATATTGATGTTATGCCTCATGTTAGTTAAGACATGTTAACATTGCTTTTACCGGCAATTCACAACTTTATCTCTGACGGGCCATCTAACTGTACGTTCCATTTTTTATGTTTTTCATTTCTCTTTTCCCTGACAACATTTGATTGGAACAGCAAGGTACACTGTGCGATCCTTTGGTATTAGACGTAATGAGAAGATTGCATGCTATGTCACTGTTAGAGGTGACAAGGCCATGCAGCTCTTGGAGAGTGGTCTAAAGGTGAAGGAATACGAGTTGTTGCGTCGTAACTTCAGTGATACTGGTTGCTTCGGATTTGGAATTCAAGAGCACATTGATCTTGGAATCAAGTAAGTGACTTTAAACTGTGTTTTTGAAGCTACTATTACATTTGTTTGTTGCTGTCTAAACTAGGGGTATGCATGGAACTTGTGATCATTCTAAATAACAGATTTAGAGGTAACCTTACAACGTTTACTCCCTCTGTATGTCTATTTTGTCCAAAAAATGAATGACCTTTTGATTTTTTCATAGTTCATTATATTTATGAACCAAAATTTTGGAAGTGAATAGCAAGAATGTTGAGGTTTTGCTATTAAAAATCAACATTTTCAAAATGACTCAATTCAAAATGGTCATTCATTTTGGGAGGGAGGGAGTACACTAAGAAATGGCATGCTTAAGCTAGAATAGATAATTATATGTGCAAGAGCGGACCAAGAACTCTACAAGATCGATTAAGCACAAGAAACCGTGTGAATCTTTTTGCCTGAGATGCAAATATTATGCTAAACGTGAAAGTTACTGATTTCTATGAGCGTTTTTAAATTGGCAGGTATGATCCCTCCACTGGTATCTATGGAATGGACTTCTATGTTGTTCTAGAGCGACCAGGTTACCGTGTTGGACGTCGCCGCAGGTGCAAAGCCCGTGTTGGTATCCAGCACAGAGTTACCAAGGATGATGCAATGAAGTGGTTCCAAGTCAAATACGAGGGAGTTATCCTCAACAAATCTCAACAAATTGGAGCTTAGAAAGATCCGTTTTCGTATTATTGAAAAATCTGTAGCTTGTCTTCACTTGCCGGGGATTGTTTTGTTTTGTTTTGTTTGAGAAATTAGTAAAATATCAACTTGGGATGATTCAAATTTGAACTCGGGAAAAAAGTAATGCTTCTTTCCTGTTTGGAAGGTATTGTCTTATTTTGCTTTCTTTTTGTCCCATTAGTCCAATTCATTTTGCTTTGTGGCTCATAAATTTCATCATCAGGCACAAGTGGGTTTGCCTTTAAATCGATAAACCTATAGTCTGTTATCTGTCACATACTGTATATATGGCAAATACTAAATACAGAGTAATTTTCAGTGAACCAAGTAATGATCAAAATAGCCCTTTATATACCTATTTTTTTTTCCCTCATTCAATTTTCCCTCTTCTCTCTCTAATCGCTCAAAGCTTCTTCACCGTCTCCCTCACCCATCCTTCCGGCCCGAGCAACCATTCCAACGCCGTTCTCAAACCGCCGCTCCACCGCCACTGCCATCGCCGATTGACGACGGCGATTCAAAACCCCCAAACGTCATTTTCAAAACCCTGATTTTTCCCATTCCCCTTTCCCCCAATTCTTCTCGCAGACTCAAAGCATTTCAGCTCGATGGTTAGACTAAAAATTTCGAAGGTCCCTGCCGGAGCTGGCGCCGCCGCTACTAGGGGTGTCAGCGGTTCGGTTCAAACCGCGGTTTGAGACCGAACCATGCGGTTCAGCTCGGTTCGATTTGGTTTTTAACGATTAACGGTTCAGCTCGGGTTCCAAAAATTTATAAACCATGCTGTTCGGTTTGGTTTGCGGTCTGACTCCACCAAACCGAACCAAACCAAACCGAACCAAACCATTTTGAGCTGAACCGCCAAACCAAACCACCGAGCTGAACTGCCAAACCGAACCACCGAGGTATGCCTACACTTTGCATATTGTTTAACTAGACTTTTGTTCATCAGTTACATCTATATTGACTTACTATTAACTATTATGCAAAGTACTATCTTGAAATTTTAGCTACATTGTCTATATGAACTAGCTCAGCTGTGAACTGGATCCAACTTCAAGATATAACTTGTCAATCGTTTTGAGCAGAAATGCATTTCTCATTTGTTTTTAACTGCTTTTATTTAATTTAGGTCGGTATTCTGGGAATGTGGAGTTATGTTATACTGAGGAAATATGAACATCTAAAATATTATTGTATATATATTTTACTGTCTAGTACGGTATTACCCCCTCAAGCAAAAAGGATTGAGAGAAAGTTTGAGCTTGAACCAAATGTAACAACAACTGATGCATAACAAGAACATAATATATCTATGATATTATTACCGAAACATGTAACAGTTAAGTAGTAATCTATATGTATAAAAGTGATTTTGTAATTTTAATGTCTTTTACATAAATAGGTAACGTTTGGAGTTTGGACAGGTTTGTGGTTCGGACCGCGGTCTAGACCGCAGTTTGGACCGCGGTTTGAACCGCTTAATGGAACCGCGGTTTGAGACCAAACCGAACCAAACCGAGGTGGTTCGGTTCGATTTGAAATTTTTCATGGTTCGATTTGGTTTGGGATTTCTCCAAACCGAGTACTAGCGGTTTGGTCTCTAAATTTGTCCAAACCGAACCAAACCGAACCATTTACACCCCTAGCCGCTACCGCCACTGCCATCGCCGTCGGAGCTTCTTTTAGCACCGTGCCCGTAAAGAAGGTAATGTGTTGTTTTATGGGAATGTGTTGTTTTCATTTGTAAAGTTTATTGTTGTACTAACAATAAAATGGTTCAATTGTTCTATGGGAATGTGTTGTTTTCATTTGTAAAGTTTATATTGGAATCAATTCTGCCTCGTGTTGATCTTGTTTATTGTTCGTTGATCAGAAAGCATCTCGTATGAACTCACACGAGACACATCTCGTGTGAGTTCATACTAGATGAGTCTCGTATGAACTCACACGAGATGTGTCTCGTGTGAGTTCATACGAGATTCCCAGTGTCCACTCTTTTTCTTTACATTGTTCATATTTGCCAGATGCTAAATAGCTAATTTATTGCCTCTTATTTGTTTTTTGTAGGCACGTGAGCGTATGACCGCGTCCAATAGAAAGAGGAAGGCTGAACAGCATCCGGAGAGAAAAGAAAAGCGAAGCAAGTCTAAGAATGACAAGAAAGCCACAGATGAGGAGGAGCAGGAGGAGAGGGAGGAGGAGGCGGTAGCATCTGATGACATTCAGGAGGAGGAGGAGGAGGGGGATAGTGAGGAGGAGGAGGGGGGAGGAGGAGGAGGAGGAGGGGGATAGTGAGGATGGGGAGGAGGAGGAGGAGGAGCAGGAGGAGGAGGAGGAGGAGGAGGAGGAGATAGATGTTAGACCATTGAGGCATGGGAGGAGGCGGGGTCAGATTGTGGCTAGAGGGCAGGGACGGAGGAGGAGACAGGATGCGGGTGAGGAGGAGGCACCATCATGGCGGACTCGAGTGACCCGGTGGCGGCCCGCAGGTTGTTTCACTTTTATATGGGTTTGGTGATCACAGAGCCCGGGAGATTTGGAGGGACGCCACTAGTGAGTCGGTGGTGACTTTCCATACGAGGATCTGCATCTGCACAAGTAAGATAATCATTAATGTGAAACTATTAAAATCTTGAAGTTATTTGGCACACACTCTAAATATTCCATTAATTATCATCCCATGTTTTTCTCGATCTCGAGTATTGATTATATTTTTTGTTTGGAATAAACAGGTTCAAGCGTGATGAATTCGAGGCTGCGTAGAGCCTGGGCGGCCCTTGTTGATGCATCGGACATCCGGCGGGTGCACGATGCCACCATTCAGAGGCCTAACCATGCGCTGCTAACGGCATTTTTGGAACGGTGGTCTCCTGAGACTAACTCGTTCCACATGCCGTGGGGGGAGATGACGATTACGTTACATGACGTCTTTCATATCCTGGGTATGTTGTTATATATTATCAATTTCAAGACTATATGAACTATCTACATTCATCTCTTGTACTAAAGTGTGTTATTTCATCTTCAATTTACAGGTATCAGCTGTGTAGGTGCACCTGTCCAGTATCCGGATCCAGTGCCTGACCTATCCGGCATCAGCGTACACCTCGATTTGATCGGCACTGGGTACTTATTAAAGGATGTCCGGCGTCTCTTTTCTTACCGTATAGGGCGCATGACAGATGCCCAGCGTGCTTCTGCGTATATCCTGCACCTCTTGGGTTCCACGATGTTTGTGGACAAGAGTCAGGATAAGGTGCTCGCAGCCTACCTTCCCCTGTGCATGGATCTTGAGAGACTCCCCACTCTCTCCTGGGGATCAGCTACGTTGGCATACTTATACCGAGAGTTGGGAAAGGCGTCCAGATCCGGATGCAAGCAGATGGGTGGTTGTGCGACTCTGCTAGAGGTACATCTTACTCTATTCACTTTCTTTTTACTCTGTCGACTCTGTCAACTCCCCCCTGTAATTACATGCTGCATTTGATTAGTATTTAATACTTTTTTACATACATCTCAGGGCTGGATATACGAGTACTTTTCAGATTTTCAGCGAGTTTCTGACCCGCACTGGCAGCAGGGGCAGCCGAGAGCCCGTAGATGGTCACGTCTTGTCTGGGGCCGGGAGGGTATTAGAGCATCTAGTGCAGTATCGCCGCACTCTTGACACGATGCATGTTGACAGGGTGAGTTATTCATATTAAAACTGTTTCAAATTGTTACACTCCCTCCATTATTATGTAGACTTTGGCTAACAAAGTCTACTCACAGGTTATTTGGACTCCTTATGGTACCGGAGCGGACGCGATTCTGCCGGTTTCATACTTCAGGGGAGTTATACGCTTTTGTGACATCACTGAGGCGTACATGCCTGATCGTGTTACTAGGCGGTTCGGGTACCGCAGAGGATCCCAGACGGCCCCTGGCTCCCACGAGATGCATTTTGTCAAAGGGTCAGAAGGGGTACCAGAAGGAGTATGGTGACCAAGATCATGTTTGGGACTCGTGGGTGGAGTACGGCACGGAGGAGTTCAGGCCCGTTCCCCGTTGGGGGGCACTAGTGACTACATCTTCACCTGTGACCGCAGATTATATGGAGTGGTTTCTGGCTAGGAGTCATATTCGGATATCTAATCCGATACACGATCCCCCCGTTGACATTCCACCTCCCCCACCTCCCCCAGTTGATGTTCCACCGCAGCCTGGGGTTGCAGAGGTTGCAGAGGCACGAGGTATCATACTTCCATTTCTGACGGATGCCAGGCTCCCCGAGGACGTCATAGCTGGTCTTAGACGGGCACACGAGATTTTAGGAGGTCGCTTTTAGGAGGTCGCATTTATGTATTACTGATTATGGAGTTTTGGTATACTTGTATTATTTATTATGGAGTTGTGGATTTATTTTCAGTAGGAAATGGATATGTATTAGTTTCTGTCATGGAGTATAGCTCTATGTCTCTCTCTTGCTCTCTCTATCTCTCTCTCTCCCTATCCCACTGTTTATTTGGTGTTGTTGTTGCTGTTGTGTCTGATGTAGGTACATCTTGTTGCTTTTTGTTGATTCTGTTGTAAAAACTGCAGCTGATGTGTCTCGTATGGATCCACACGAGATGTGTCTCGTGTGGATCCATACGAGACACATCTCATATGGATCCACACGAGACACATCTCGTGTGGATCCATACGAGACAAATCTCGTATGATTCCACACGAGATGTGTCTCGTGTGGATCCATACGAGACACATCTCGTGTGGATCCACACGAAACATACTCCTTAAAACCCTAAATAATGACACAAATTTGTAACTCAATTTCCATTTGGATTTTGAGAAAAGTCATACTAATGAAAAACACTTTAAATGTCATTTAGAATGTAGAAAAAATTAAAAAAAAAATAAACGAGGTAGTCGTATACCATTTTCACAACATCGGGACATACTCCTTAAAACCCTAAATAATGACACATACTCCCTCCGTCCATTTACTTGGTTCACATTTACTGTTCTCACGTAAATTAAGGAGGAAATATTATATTGAAAGTGTTGTGAGTGTGAAAATAAAATAGGAGAGAGAATGAGTGGAGGGAATAGTAAATTATAATGGTGTTGTGAGTATTAAAATAATGTAGGAGAGAGAATGAGTGGAGGGAATAGTAAAGATTATTTTCCATTTTAGGTAAGAAACAAAGTGTGAAGTAAGTATATGGACGCCCAAAATAGAAAGTGTGAAGTATATAAATGGACGGAGGGAGTATTTGTAACTCAATTTCCATTTGAATTTTGAGGAAAGTCATACTAATGAAAAATACTTTAAATGTCATTTAGAATGTAGAAAAAAATTAAAAAAAAATAAACGAGGTAGCCGTATAGCATTTTCACAATATCGGGACACATTCCTTAAAAGCCTAAATAATGACACATATTTGTAACTCAATTTCCATTTGAATTTTGAGGAAAGTCATACTAATGAAAAACACTTTAAATGTCATTTAGAATGTAGAAAAAAATTAAAAAAAAAATAATAAACGAGGAAGCCGTATACCATTTTCACAACATCGGGAAACACTCCTTAAAACCCTAAATAATGGCACATATTTGTAACTCAATTTCCATTTGGATTTTGAGAAAAGACATACTAATGAAAAACACTTTAAATGTCATTTAGAATGTAGAAAAAAATTAAAAAAAATAAACGAGGTAGCCGTATACCATTTTCACAACATCGGGACAAATTCCTTAAAACCCTAAATAATGGCACATATTTGTAACTCAATTTCCATTTGAATTTTGAGGAAAGTCATACTAATGAAAAACACTTTAAATTTCATTTAGAATGTAGAAAAAAATTAAAAAAAAATAAATGAGGTAGCGGTATACCATTTTCACAACATCGGGACACACTCCTTAAAACCCTAAATAATGGCACATATTTGTAACTCAATTTCCATTTGAATTTTGAGGAAAGTCATACTAATGAAAAACACTTTAAATGTCATTTAGAATGTAGAAAATAATTAAAAAAAAATAAACGAGATAGCCGTATTGTGATGATGTGCCGCCAAAATTTTTCCGAAAGGTTACTTTTGAAATTTTCGTTTCTTTGAAAAACCAATCGAAAAAAGACCGGAGTCGCCACGCCATTTTTGTTTTAAGGGCCAAAACTTTGAAAAATGCCCGAGATTAGAGATTTGGGTTCGGAGGTCACGTTGCATGCCGGGAAGGACGTTAGTGTGCACCCGGAATGCCTCGTAAAACGAGTCTTCCAAGCTAAAAATCATGTGTTCGTGTGTGTGTGTGTGTGTGTTACTTTGGCCAAAATAAGTTGAAACTGAGGAAAGTAAAAATTGGGAATTATTTATTAGACTTTGGACAGATCCCATGATTTTTGGTGTGATTTTTGGGTTGAGTTTTGGTGCTCAAAAGATTTTTGGAAGTTGGAAACCACTTCTGCCAGAATGAAAAAGGCAGTGGACACTTGACTTTGAAATTGATTTAAGGGCTTCAAAACTTCATAATCTGAGAAAACTCAGAGAATGAAAGTTGTTCCAGACACCTCAAATAAGATTTATGTGAAAGAATTTTTCATTTTTGAGAATATTTGAGGACTCAAAACCTTCTGGAAATCTCAGATATGAGATCTGGACTCCCAGAGACTGGTGATCTGACCTTCAAAAGAAAATTTGAAAAAGGGAGTTTTACTCACGCAAAAAATAAAGTAAAAATATTTCTGGAAAGATCTGGATGTTGGCTACAAAAAGTGTTTTGTAGTTAACACCAAATTCTAAGTTTATCTGTGTCCAAAAAATTAGACCATGGACTGGGGTCTTAGAAAATTGCTACTGGACAGCAACTTCTCCTTGAAGAAAAACATGATTTTAAAGGGGATTTGGCATCCATGCTTGTCCCCATTTCCCTAGGTTTTGATTAGTGATCACTTGACATTTTAGTGGTGAATCAACTATATCAAACCATCCTTGGGGTACATTAGGACTAAGCACTTCATTTGCTTGGGAAGGGGAATTTTACCCTTTGAAAATGAGATTTGATGTATGAAAATGAGTTTTAGGGTTTTGAAAATGAGTTTTAGGGTTTTGAAAATGTGTTTTCTTTGCAAGTAAGTAAGAATACTTTGAAAATAATGTTGATCCTTGTAGAAGATCATCCATGGAGATGAACTTCCATGGTGATCTTCTTGGATCTAAGACAAGAAGATGAACAAACTACATTTTGGAGTTTGAAAATGTATGCATGAAGGAGTTTAGGGTAAGGAGAAGGAGGGTTTACCAATCTTCTTTGTGTTTTGGAGTTTTTGGCTTGAATGTAAGAGTGTTTGAGGCTTGAATATGAGAGTGTTTGAGTGAGTGTGATTTTGGGTGAATAGTTGAGAAAAAGGTGACAATTCTAGAGAATTCTCACTGTTTTCTCACTATTTTTGCCAAGGTGCAGTTGCAAATTGTGTTTTTTTCCCCTATTTCTGAGACTGAAGGCCTCAATTTATAGCCCTCTGAAAAATGCAAAACCATCCGCGCGGACAAGACCTGCAGCGTGCACTGTTCATTAATTACAGCTTCAGGCTTTGGACACAAGGAATAAAATTCAAATTAAGCAACAGAAAATGTCCCAGCCATTTCTATTTCGGGTTTTTGACCATTTCTTTTGCTTTTTTGATTCTTTCTTTGGTTTATCTTTTTTTGGCAATCCCTAATCTACCCTTACTTGGTTAGAAATGTTAGGAATTGTTAGGAATGTTATAACTTTCGTTAATTTTCTAACGAAAATACTAACAAGCTCAAATTGGAGCACTTACAGTAGCCCCTCGGCGACGGCGCTTTCGAAGGAAGCGGGGTCGTCGATAAGAGTAAGGCTCCATATTTGACAGGATGATCAAGTGATCGAGTGGCTGAACCTATTTAATAGGCTACCTACGTATCCTTAAGAGGAATCAAGCCGGCCGTAGTTCAGGTCTTTGACCCTGGAGATGATGGCGTTTTAGGTGCCTCGAACCGATGAGCGAGTTACTGCGGTCGGTTCTTTGGAGAGAAACTCTGCTGGGGATAAGAGATGACCATTTTCGGTCGGATGGCTGAAATTGTATATCCGCTCTGCTGGGGATAGGGATGACCATTTTGGTCTGGTGGCTGAAATTGTATATCCGCTCTGCTGGGGATAGGAATGACCATTTTGGTCTGATGGCTATCCGCTCTGCTGGGGATAGGAATGACCATTTTCGGTCGGATGGCTATCCGCTCTGCTGGGGATAGGAATGACCATTTTCGGTCTGATGGCTATCCGCTCTGCTGGGGATAGGAATGACCATTTTGGTCTGGTGGCTGAACCTAATGATAGGCTACCTACGTATCCTTAAGAGGAATCAAGTCAGTCGTAGTTCAGGTCTTTGACCCTGGAGATGATGGCGTTTTAGGTGCCTCGAACCTTGATGATGGCGTTTTAGGTGCCTCGAACCTTGAAGATGGCATTTTAGGTGCCTCGAACCTTGATGATGGCATTTTAGGTGCCTCGAACCTTGATTTGAAATGGCCTTTCGATGGACTTTGTCTGCTGCCGAAGGAGAGGGTGACCGTTTTGGTCGAGGGGCTGGACCTAATGATAGGCTGCCTACGTATCCCTAGTGGGAATCAAGCCCTTTCGTAGTTCGAGATTTACTCGAGATTCCGCTGGCTTTTGGGATTCCGTTAACTTCGCTGGGGATTTTGTTAGCCTTTGCTGGAGAAAAATCAGACGTATTCGTCGGGGAAATCGGCCTTACGTTTTACTGCCGGGGAATAATTTTGATGAAAGATACGGGATCCCGTTATCTTTCTCGGGGAGATCGGTCTTACGTTTTACTGCCGTTGATGATTTTGATGAAAGAAACGGGATTTCGTTATCTTTCTCGGGGAGATCGGTCTTACGTTTGACTGCCGTTGAATGATTTCACTACAAAAAATAACCCCTTTTATGACGGTCGACGGGCCGTAGCAAAAAACTCAAAAAACGACACAAAAGGTATTTGTGACGGTTTTGTGACGGTTTATTGTCCGACTTAATTGCGTGGGTCACAAATACTTTGTGTCGGGTGGTAAACCGTCATGATTGTTTTTTGTGACGGTCTTTGTTACAGTTCAGAAACAATGCAAAAGAAACTGTGTCATATGCTTAAAAGTTATGTTACGCTTTTTTGTGACGGTTATAACCGTCACAATTGATATATTTATTACGGTTATTTATACATCACCTCAGATAATTGTGTGCGACATATTTGTTTGTGACCGTATTTGAACCGTAACATATATTTTTATGTGTCAGTTTGTTTACCATAATAATAAAACAGTGCTGCCCTCTTTTGAGAACTTAACAGCATTGCCAACAATATTCAAAAGAATTTGCATAAGCCGTTTTTCATCACCAAAGGCATACTCCGGCAAATCTGAACCCAAGTTCAATGCAATGAACAACCTTTTGACTGATGCAATAGGCTTTATTAAGTTAAGAACCTGAAAAAAAAAAAAAAAAGTAACACAGCTCTCATTACACCAAACAAAATCCAGTAACACATGGAAAACCCACAAGAAAACGAGCAATATATATATATATATATATATATATATATATATATATATATATATATATATATATATATATATATATATATATATATATATATGACTACAAACAAATCCATACCTCCCTAAATAGAGTGTGCAGGTTAAAAGTTGCAATGTCAAGTTGAAGGCTTCCATCTTCAAGTCTCGAAAGATCTAGAACATCATTTATGAGTGTAGCCAGCAGGTTACTGCTCTTGAGTATCGTTTCAGATCTGCAGAATAAAATTTGTATTAGGGTAAGTAATGTAATCCTCTTTCACAAAGTAAAAATATAGCTGAACAAAACAGTTTCTGAAATTGGACTGAAGCAAAAGTTTGGTCTTTTATGGTTCTCTCAAGTAAGCATCAAACTGCACCACCGATTTCGCCTCCTTTGTTTACAAAAGTGTGAGTATGATCCTTCACAAGCAAGTTTTTCTCAGCTCCAACCTAGATCAAACAAAGGCAAAAAATAGAGATTCAGCCACCATAGGCTTAATTATGTTAAAGGACGGATCAAAGATGAGGCTCCAGCCATTGCGGGGTCTATGGAGCACTGGCGGAGCAGTTGTACCATTATGGGATCAGCTGCCCCCATTTAGTTATTATATCTAGTGCAATTTTTTTTTAAAAATTGTTGAAATTCAAGGGTTTTAATGTAAGAAACAAGTATTCTCCCCCCCTCCCCTTTCTTCAATGAAAAAAATCACTAAATTATTTTTTCCCCTGTACAATGTGACATTGTCTAATTAGTTACGTTATTTAATTTTGACCTCCTTTATAAAAAGTTTCTAGCTACGCCACTGCTATGGAGGACCTAATATAAGCAATCTTAGTCCTAGCCCTTAGTTCTACCCCTGCAATTAAAGAGACAGTTTCTTTATATTGAACCCCGACACGTAATCAAGAACCTTACAATTTCAATTAGGCCAGCCTTTTGGCAAATTTTGATGTGAAATTGCAAAATGTAATACGTTCTTTTCTAAGTACAACAAAAAAGAATGGGCTAGACAAGTGGAACACACTCGAGGCTATGATGATAAAAGTCTATCAGCAGCGTCACAATAGGACGCATAGGTAGAACTTCTTTTCTGGGTCCATCACAGAAGTACAGTCGACATATTCAAACTAGAGATCATCATCATCGTACTATGATTTCATAAGCATGGAGACATACTCCTCTTTGACTAAAAGATGAAATGACAGGAGCATAAAACTTGGATTTGCATCATCAATAAATAGTAAGTAATATCAATGAAGATTTTCACCTTTTTCAAAAGACGAAATAGATTATTGTAGCAACCAAAGAAAACATGTAGCCCCATTTCAATGTGGTTTCCACGTTTATCGACGAACGAACCCACTTTTCCACCTATAAAAGTCCTTGACTCATATATATCCACCTGTTGCAAATCAACAATGTGTATCAAAAAGTTTCACTGTTGCAACATCCGTAAACTACTGAAATAGAAGACGCATCAAAGAGTTTTGTGTGTGTGTGTGTGAGAGAGAGAAAGAGTGTATCTTTGCAGAGAGTTTGTGCATTATATGTGAACTATAAGAGTTGGCCATTCCAATTTCAATCGTTACAAAAGATGTCAACATAAAGGATTCTTTGAAGGAAGATAATTCGGGGATGATAAGCTGAAACGAGAATGAGGAGACTATTAAAATATACAACCGCAAGAAGAAAAATGTTGTTTGAACCTCATGGCCTTTATCCAAAAGCTCCACGGCCCGGTCGACATGCCCGCAAGCCCGGCTCCTATAATAGCTACTTTCAACTTTGGCCCCCTATAGTGCTCCGGTTCAGAGGAAATAATCCTTTCGGAGCTGGGAAGTTAACCAATATTTTAGTAATGTAACAAAGAAACTTCAATTAATACTATCATACCCAAAAAGAACAAAATCAATGGCCATAGCAATCAGTCTTTATTCGTCATGCAGACACTTGCATAACTAAGTTGATTCGATAAATAAACTCAGCAGAACCGGAATAAAGTTTAATATTGTTCGGAATGGGAATAACGAAATCATTTGTATGTGATGAAACCATGAGATCTCTAAACTATATATCTAGCTCATACTGTTATAGAATGACTAACACCTCAACGAATTATCTTGAAAATGAAGAAGTAGAGGAAAGTACGAACCATAAGTTACATCTATCTAGTATAACTAATAAGTAGGTGAACATAACAACGAAATTATCAAAGGGAGGCAAAAGCAAATTTGTATAGCCTCATATTCTCAGCTGTTTCTCTTCTGCAACTTATAGTCTTATGCATGCCAAATAACTTAATCTAGATGGGGCTTTATGAACAAGAATCATACCTATTTCAAACTTAACAAAGAAAATATTTTTCGAAGCCTCTAGCCAACATAAATGATAACTAATTTCGAAATCTGGGATATAAATTTTCCAACTTCTTAATGAACCACTAAAATTTGGGGGAGAGCAGGACTCGAGCGTTGCCTAAGTATGTACCGTGTCAAACAAGTTAAGAGCCATGCATACCATCACAATAGTGAATGGAGAGTTTTCTTGTCAATAAGAAACACAATCATTGTTATTGGATTGGATTGTTAAACATAGTTAGCTTACCCTACATAGTTCAGATAGTGACCGGTTGACCACATTGACGAGAAACAAAAAAACAAGTGGGAGAATTCACTCAATCTGAACATCGTATCATCCCCCTTCAGTACAAACTTAGAAACTTACACACAAATATTAATTAAGTACCCTTTCCTTGCCAAGACTAAGAGCACTTGCATCAATTCATAAACAAGAACATCAGAATATGTTTGGCAACCCAATACCAAATCATGAAAATGGAATTAGAAAAGTAATTTTTGTTTAACGGAATTCATCTTATTCTACGAAGTCCAATACCAAGGCTCGGAATTGAGGTTGCAAACTGAATTTTAGTGAAAGTACTATACGAATGAGGCTCCATTTCAATTCCAAGGTATGAACCAAAGTTTCCCAAGAATAGGAAAACTCTTTAGAAAAAAAACAATATCACAATTCACACATACTAAGTGCTATGTGAATACCCAACAATTCCAATTTATTTCCACACTATTTAAACTACTACGAAGAAGGAATGAAATTTAGCATTAATTCATGAACTTAAGTAAAACAAAATAATCGAATATGGGTATACCATTAGTGCTCATATCAGAGACATTTCTATCCAAA
The DNA here is from genome assembly GCA_022495995.1 of Adenophora triphylla var. japonica. NCBI lineage: Eukaryota > Viridiplantae > Streptophyta > Magnoliopsida > Asterales > Campanulaceae > Adenophora > Adenophora triphylla. Next base: position 85,012 of record JAFEMH010003977.1, read on the forward strand.
TCGGCCCGAATACTCGACCTCTGAGACTTCAATTGAGTCGACGGACGGCGGCAGGGCAAGAATACGGGAAAGAGCGATTCCAATTTCTCTAGGGCTTCCAATCAGAGCGCCGGAAGAACTAGGAATAGGCGTCGGTTTGGCTCTGGCAGAGCATGGACTCGACAGAGAGATGGCTGACAAGGACTCGAAAGAGAGATGACTGAGAAAATGGAGTCCCGGGCTTTAGGGTTTCTACGAAATTTTGGGAGGGAAGCGGTCCCGGTGTGGAGGGAATTTTGGGAAAAATTGTTTATATGAAGTAATTAATGAAAACGAAAGAAGTAAATATTTTTATAAAAACAATTGTTACGGTCTTTAAAACCGTAATAAATAATTGTTACGGTCTTAAAACTAATGTAAATGGAAAAAAAAATTGCTCGTTAAAAACTTTTGTTACGTTTTAAAAAAGACCGACAGAAAAACATTTATTTACCCCGGTTTGTAGAAAACCGTAGTAGAAATTTTTTTATTTCTTACGGTCTTAAAAACCGTAATAAATACAAGACTATTTGTGTCGGTTCGACGGACCGTAACAAATAAAGTGTGATAAAAGACCCCTTTTTTGTAGTGTTTTGATGAAAGAAACGGAATTCCGTTAACTTTCTCGGAGAGATCGGACTTACGTTTTACTGCCGTTGATGATTTTGATGAAAGATACGGGATCCCGTTTCTTTCTCGGGTAGATCGGACTTACGTTTGACTGCCGTTGATGATTTTGATGAAAGATACGGGATCTCGTTATCTTCCTCGGGGAGATCGGTCTTACGTTTTACTGACGTTGATGATTTTGATGAAAGAAACGAGATTCCGTTAACTTTCTCGGAGAAATCGGACTTACGTTTGACTGCCGGGGAATAATTTTGATGAAAGATACGGGATCCCGTTATCTTTCTCGGGGAGATCGGTCTTACGTTTTACTGCCGGGGAATAATTTTGATGAAAGATACGGGATCCCGTTTCTTTCTCGGGGAGATCGGACTTACGTTTGACTGCCGTTGGTGATTTTGATGAAAGAAACGGGATTCCGTTAACTTTCTCGGGGAAGTCGGACTTACGTTTTCTTTGCTTAGGGGGAATAATTTTGATGAAAGAAACGGAATTCCGTTAACTTTCTCGGAGAGATCGGACTTACGTTTTACTGCCGTTGATGATTTTGATGAAAGATACGGGATCCCGTTTCTTTCTCGGGGAGATCGGACTTACGTTTGACTACCGTTGATGATTTTGATGAAAGATACGGGATCTCGTTATCTTCCTCGGGGAGATCGATCTTACGTTTTACTGACGTTGATGATTTTGATGAAAGAAACGAGATTCCGTTAACTTTCTCGGAGAAATCGGACTTACGTTTGACTGCCGGGGAATAATTTTGATGAAAGATACGGGATCCCGTTATCTTTCTCGGGGAGATCGGTCTTACGTTTTACTGCCGGGGAATGATTTTGATGAAAGATACGGGATCCCGTTTCTTTCTCGGGGAGATCGGACTTACGTTTGACTGCCGTTGGTGATTTTGATGAAAGAAACGGGATTCCGTTAACTTTCTCGGGGAAGTCGGACTTACGTTTTACTGCCGGGGAATAATTTTGATGAAAGAAACGGAATTCCGTTAATTTCTCGGAGAGATCGGACTTACGTTTTACTGCCGTTGATGATTTTGATGAAAGAAACGGGATTCCGTTATCTTTCTCGGGGAGATCGGTTTTACGTTTGACTGCCGTTGATGATTTTTGATGAAAGAGACGGGATTCCGTTATCTTTCTTAGGGAGATCGGTCTTACGTTTTACTGCCGTTGGTGATTTTGATGAAAGAAACGGGATTCCGTTAACTTTCTCGGGGAAATCGGTCTTACGTTTTACTGCCGTTGATGATTTTGATGAAAGATACGGGATCCCGTTTCTTTCTCGGGGAGATCGGACTTACGTTTGACTGCCGTTGATGATTTTGATGAAAGAAACGGGATTCCGTTAACTTTCTCGGAGAAATCGGACTTACGTTTGACTGCCGTTGATGATTTTGATGAAAGATACGGGATCCCGTTATCTTTCTCGGGGAGATCGGTCTTACGTTTGACTGCCGTTGATGATTTTGATGAAAGATACGGGATCTCGTTATCTTCCTCGGGGAGATCGGTCTTACGTTTTACTGCCGTTTGATGATTTTGATGAAAGAAACGGGATTCCGTTAACTTTCTCGGAGAAATCGGACTTACGTTTGACTGCCGTGAAGCTTTTTTGAAGAGGGGGTTAACTTTGGTTAACTTTGGTTAACTCTGTTAAGTTGAGGACTAAACTGCAGAGTCCTGAAATTTTAAAGGGCAAAAGGGTCTTTTTGACCCTTCAGAACCATCCGCGCGGAGGGGAATGCAATCTGGACAGGTTTTAAATGAGGGCCAACGCCCTTTCTTCTTCTTCTTCACCAGTTTAAACGCAGACGAGGGAGAGAGAGAGAAGAGCCGCCATTGATAGCCTAGGAACTCCAAAATTCTTCCGATTTCTTCGATTTTTCAAGCAATGGAACACGGGGGAGTAGCTTTTCAAGGTCAAGGACGCGGCCCGGTCGCGGAGAGACGATTGGAGCTTGTCCGAATGAGGAGGCATTATATTCTTTCGCAATCGATTGCGGAGGAGTCCTACCCCGATGCGTGGCAACATTGGGCCACTGATCCGAGCCTCCGAACGGTATACTTCGAATCTTTTCGATCCCTTTGTCGATTTCTTGCTTGAAATTGATTTTTTGGTGATTTTTGATTTTTTTCTTTTGAATTTCGAATAATTGATGTTCTTGGCTTTGGATTTTGATTTTGATGCTTTGCATGTTGTAATGAGTATATAGGTAATGCATTTTGCTTGAAAAAAGAATGGGCATTTTTGCCAAATTTTTTTTTTTTTTGAAATATGAGACTATGAAAATTTTCCGAAATTGGGACAGACCTTTTTTTGTTGCAATGTTGACATGAATGTGTGCATGCTTTTCTTTTTTTGTGATGGGATGATGAATGATATGAATGATATGAATGCATTTTTTTTTTTTTGAGAATGTGATTTTCTATGAAAAGTGGGATGGATTTTTTGCTTCCGTTGAATGAATGTATGCATGTTATTTTATGAAAAATGGGACGGAGTTTTTGCTTCCGTTGACTCCTTGTATGATTTTTTTTTCATGTATGAATGAATGTTGATTGGGATTTGGTGAAAACTGCTTTCTTTTGTGCAAGAAAAATGGGGCTAGGTTCATTGCATGTTGTTATGCTGCCGAATTTTCTTCAAAATTTTATGTCTATGATGCATGTGCATGCTCCTTTTTTGTTTTAATGCAAATTTTTTTTGAATGCAAAATTTTTTTGTTTTGACTTTCTTTTTTTTTTTTTTTTTTTTTCAATTGCATGGTGGTGGAGATCGCTTTGGCACAAAGATCGTGTGGGACGTGACCCACACATTTCACTTCTTCAGGCGAGGCGGCGACGGTTACGCCTTCCGACTACGCTGCGATTACGGGCTTGTCCTTTAATGGACGCAGCATTGAGTGGAGAGACGGCTACAGCGATCAGGATCTGCAGGCCCTGTTAGGATTTTCCCCTATTCCCAAAAAGGGGATGGGCATGGAGTACGCCATGGTTGAGGGAAAGATTGTGGAGATCATTGGGAGCTATGAGGCTGGGGATGAGAGGATAGGCGCTGAGCAGATTGCTAGGGCCTTTTTATGGTTTGCTTTTTCGAGCACTCTTTTTGGACATGCCGAGGGGACGGCTGTCTTTGCTTTGCTAAGGTCCTTGGAGGACGTGGGGATGGTTGGAGAGATATCTTGGGGAGAGGCAGGGCTGGCAGAGCTCTATTTCGCACTAGATCGGTATAGCCGGAAGGCTGTCAGTTCCTTGACATGCTTCGAGTTCCCTCTGGAGGTATAAGCTTTCCTTTTGCTTTCCCTCTTTTCTTTAAGCACGTGTCTTTTTTCGCACTAAATTGATTTGATTTTTACCTTTCGCAGGTATGAGCGTTGGAGTTCTTTCACGTCACGATGTGGCGACAGCCGGCGGAGTACGTCGGGGCGTATCCAGCCATGCGTTCCTGGTCCAAGTTTGCCCGGGAGAAGAAGGGTTCCAGAGGGCGCACGACCCTCGGGAATACTGAGGGCTACGCCCGCCTTTGACTGGGGCCGAGACGGATGAGGGGATGATATTCTATCCCAGGATCGTTTCGATGTGGCGCGGTGAGGCGCTGAGGTATGGACCGTGCAGCGGAGGATTTTGAGGGGCTTGACTTGCGACGTCTATTATCTGGGGGAGAGGGTGACGCGCCAGCATAGCGTGAATTCGCCTCTGTTGACACCGATGGAGCCTCCTGCCGACATGATGCACCCTAGTGAGAGATCTGTGACCTGGGATGATTACCGGGGCGGCCAGCACTTCTCGGCATTTGTGGCGATTGAGCCGTATCCAGTATTTGTCTTGAGGAGGCTGAGGACGCCCCAGGTTCTTGATAGAGAGGGGTTAGGGGTCCCGCGGTACCCTCGGACGGACTTTTCATATGTCCAGGATGGGGTCCGACTGAGTGTGCAGATCCCTCAGCCTGAGCGGCTTCCACGAGCTTTCCGGCCTCGTCCGGGTGTGAAGGTATGGCTTTCCTTCCCACCTCTTTTTTTTTGCTTCTGTCTTTTCCTTTCTTTCCTGTCATCATTTTTCGCCTCAACTATTTCTGACGCTTTTGCTTTCGTGTAGTTTCCGGAGGTGGTTGTGGAGAAGCTGACGAAGCAGGTGATCGGGGCTAAGAGATTCATCAGGAGGATGGTGGCTTGTGGAGCCCCTCGGGCTAGAGCGAGGCGACCACAGCCGGCGCCTGTCAGGCGGGAGGCTTCCCCTATTCCTTCAGAGACTTCCTCCGAGACTCCTCTTTCTCCTCTCCTTGACCCCCGCGTGGTACTACCTTCGGATCACGTCATTCTCGGAGACCCGTACGGGCAGGGACACGTCTGACAGCATGGTGGATCTTCTTCGCACGTCCAGGAGTCCGACGCATTCACCTTTGGATATGATTTCTTTGCGGATCTTGGCTTGCCGTATCAGAGCATGCCGGTGGGTCCTGACGAGCCTTCTTCCGGGGACGAGGATGATGATTCTGAGCCTGAGATCTTCATGACTACTGAGGAGGCGGGCCCGAGCCGCAAGAGGGACCGGGGGAAAGGCCCAGCCGCCGAGGACTCTGACTGATGATCCTTCGAGACTGATTTTTTGAGATTGATTTCTGAGACTGAGATTGTATTTATTTAGACAGATACAGTTTATTTTTATGCACACATTTTTTTTTGCTTTTCTTTTTTTTTTTTTGCTTTTCTCTTTTCTTTTTTTTTTGGAATGTAATAATTTAGGATTATTATTATTTTTTTTATGAATGCAATGCAGTATGAATGCAATGTTGCATGAGCCTCGATTTTTTGGCAAGGGTGTAGATGTTTGGTGTATGGACTGGTTTGGACAGGCTTTGGCTGGGACAAAATATTCCTTTGGTGCAGCAGTTTGGTATTGCAAAGATTTTTTTTCGGGTGGCAAACATATCCGCGCGGGACAGACTCCGCATCCGACATTGTCCTTTAATTTTGCTTCGTATCTGGTCTTACTTTATTTCAAATTCAAATACCTTCTTCAACCACCAGTTCAAACAGCCATTTTCGGGGAGAATGAGAGAAAAACCATGGAGAGAATTGTGAGCATGAGAAATCCACCCAAATTATCCCAAAATTCTCAAATGCAATTCTTCACCAAGTTTAAAGAGTGGTCTCGGGAGATTATGCATGAGAGGAGGTCATTCTTTGAAGAAAGGTACAAGGTGAAGTGCTTATGGTCCCTCAAAGAATTGGTTCCGGACTACGACCTCTTGAGAGCTTCTTCCTCATTTTGGGACACTAGAAGGCATGTCTTTTGCCTTTCTTACAATGAAATGGTCCCAGCTGTCGAAGAATTTCGGGCCTTGCTTGGTGGTCCCGAGGTGGAGGAGATTGCAATTCCTTTGCCCGGAGGAGCCTCTTTTGTTGACAAGTTGTGCAACCTTCTTCATCTTTCTCCAGAGGAGGCACAAGGTATGATCTGTGGTCCCGATCATTTTAACATTTCTGGTCTCCCTGATAGATTTAGGGGCTTAGGCTTGCTTGACGATGCCTATTGGGACGCTTTTGCACTTTGCATGTTCGGGACCTTGTTCATGGTTTATTCGTTTGGGATCTGTCATCGGGCTCTGCTAGATGTAGTCGTTCATTATCGCTTGGGCAGAGACGTTGTACCTTTGATCCTGGGAGAGACTTTTCATGCTCTCAACAGTCAAGCACCGGAGACGGTATATGCACGGGCAGCCCGTTCCTCTTGACTCTGTGGCTGATGGAGCGCTTGGGGATTCTTCGGGAAACTTCTGATATGATCAAGCCTTGGACATTTGCCAGGAGAGGGGTTGCTGTAGATTTTGATGATCAGGGCTCGTGGGAGCATTGGATGGCTGGTCGTCAGACTGAAGATATCAGATGGTCAGTACCTTGTTGGCGGGTGGAGACTCGGAGGGTACTTCAGGACGGGTCTCATGTGGTCATGCTTCCGGGGCTTTCTCAGTCCAGCTTTTACATTCCGTCTTTGGTTCTGAGGCAGTTCGGCCTGGAGCAGGGTTCCTTTGGAGGATTTTGATGATATAGCCACCAGGTGGTGGCTTCGCTTCTATGGATGATCCTCGGTGTTTCCATTTCTTTCCCGAGCATGGAGGTATGACGTCTTTCCTTCTCGGGTTATCCTCAGGCGTCCGAGACCTGTGCTTCTTGACCACTTGGTACACTGGATTGGTACGAGAGGCATTTGGAGAGACTCGAGATGGCTATTTTTGGGACGGCGTGAGGCCATCTGTGGGTGCGGAGAACCCCGATGCCTCCGAGAGGAGGAGGGCCGAGGCGAGGGCCAACCCTCATGACGGGAGCGGAGATGTTGTGACCGACTATGAAGCTTATGTCAAGAGGCGTGAGAGGAGGACTCCTATGCTACCGGCCCGGCTACGGGAGATGAGAGATGACGCTAGTGGCTACCAAGGTCCCGACGGAGGCTGGTTTGATAGATCCTGTTCCTATACCGAGCTTGGAAGGAGGAAGACCGACATTTTTCCCCGTCTCGTAAGAAGAAGACTAGAAGGGGAAGAAGAGGGAGAGGCCGGTGCGAGTGGCTTGGAGTGACCTTGAGGTTTCCGAGTATCCCTTTCTTGTCGTAGCAGACACATTAGTTTGATTATGTATCTTAGTTTCTTTTAGCAGGTTGCCAGTTGTAGGAATGAACCGGGCTTAGACTCATCAAAAAGCTTTTAACTTGTAATGAATTTGTGAATTGCTTTAAAGTTTTTCGAGACGCTTTCATGGTCTGATCAGTGTATTGATGTCAGAGTTTGACTTTCATTTGTGCTTTAGACCGAACCGTTTCCGGCTGCCTACGTTCCCTTCGGACAAAAGGGCTCAGGTCTCCGTAGTTCGACCTGGTCGATTTTGTTATTGTTTTTTTTTTTTGTTTTTTTTTGTTTTTTTTTGTTTTATGTTTTTTTTTTGTGCAACCCTGCTTTTTACCTAGGCCGCCCTTTTCGGGTTTTCAACCTAGTTGGGTATTACTCTTTTAGCACTCTTTTTTTTTTGTTTCTCTTTTTTTTTTGACTCATTGTTCTTACGCGTAGTATCTGCGCAGCTTGTCACCATTCACTGGGTGTACAAAGGGATTTCCGTCGAGGTCTGCAAGTTGCATGGCTCCTCCGGAGAAGATCTTTTGGACGATGTATGGCCCAACCCAGACAGGTTCCCATTTGCCAAGCGGGTTGATACGGACTGGGGGCTTCTCTTTCAAAACGAGATCACCTTCTCGGATCTCCCGATGCTTCACTTTCTTGTCGAAGGCTCTGGCCATTCTCCCTTGGTAAGCTCGGATATGTTCCATGGCCTTCAATCGGCATTCATCTAGCAGGGCCAGCTCATCATGGCGACTCTGGAGCCATTCGACCTCGTTGATCTGACTTTCCAACAGTACCCGGAGTGAGGGGATTTCTAGCTCGATTGGGAGTACGGCTTCCATTCCGTAGGTGAGGGCAAACGGTGTTTCTCCTGTTGCCGTTCTGACGGATGTTCTGTAGCCCCAGAATTCCAGGTGTAACTTTTCGGGCCAATCTCGACCTCGGACAGCCATTTTCCGGATGATGTTTTCCAGAGTCTTGTTTGCTGCTTCGACGGCTCCGTTGGTTTGGGGCCTGTAAGGAGATGACTTGTGACGGGTTATTTTAAATTCTGCCAGCAGCCTTTCACATTCCCCTTCGAAGTGGGATCCATTATCTGAGATGATTTCGGCTGGCAACCCGTATCTGCATACGATGTTCTCTTTGATGAAGAGGGCTACTTTCCTTAAGTTGAGGATTTTGTAGGATTTTGTAAGGCATCCTTTTCAGTTCCTTCGAAGAAATCACCAATCTGCGTCTCTTTAGGCTCTTCCGCAGTTCCCAGATTCACACTCGTCAAAATCTCTTCGGCAGCTTGGGCTCGATTTTCCTCTTTCCGAGCAACCTGCTTAAAGATTTTTGTTCTCTTCTTTTTTTTTATTTAATGTGTCTGCTTCTTTATCTAATGAATTATTATTAAATGTTTTTTTATTAATTAATTCATCATTAGTTAAAGTGGCAATCAAGGGATACTCGGAAAGGTCATTTCATTGAGAACGAAAAGGAAGTACATCATTTGCTACAGACTCGTAGTCTTTAGGCGTAAGGCCATCGGACGAACCTAGAGACTCGACCTTAACAATGAGAGACTCGGAGGACTCTTCCTAGGTTGACACAAAGGGACGGGAGACCAATATAATTCTGATTGGATCGAAGCCTAAAGAATGGTTCTTGGGTAAATGTGTACGTTCTTGACGAATCCGTTCCTATTGAACCCACTGCCAAATGTTGCAAAGGGCAAATAAGGAAGCAACATTAGAAACATATTGATAATTCGACAATATTGCTTGCCTTGTAATTTGCCACCGTGTTTAAAGGCTCTTATGAAGAACCTTGAGCACATGATAACTATTCTTTTGTTCTAGCACACCGCATAAAGGAAATGTTCCAAATGCGAACTAGGCAAAAGATATATGTTGTGGTGAAGGCTCTCAATTCATATGATGAAAGAAGGAGCAATCCGCAAATTGTGTTAATGGTTGACACAAGAAAAGGGTTCATAAAGGAAGGAAAAGAAGGTAAAGCAAAAGTTGCTAAACCTAGGACAAATGTTGTCAAAGCCGAAGAGGCTAAACCCAAAGTGTCTCAAAAGGATGCATTTTGCTATCATTGCAATAAGATTGTCATTGGAAGCAAAGTTGCAAGGCTTATTAGGAAGGCCTAAAAGGTGAAGAAGGGCAATATGATTGCTACTACTTCAAGTATCTATATGATAGATATTTTTTCATTTCGACTTCTTGATTCTTGGGTATATGATACCGGATTGGATCCCACATTTGTTTAAATGTGCAAGGAACAAAGAATAGAAAGCTACTCAAATAAGGTAAATTAAACCTATGCATGGGAATGGAGCAAGAGTTGCAACATTAGCCATAAGGGACTTATGAAGTCACTTTACCTTGTGAAGTAGTACTTGTTTTTGAACAAGTATGACTACGTTCCAGATTTGAGTAGGAGTATTATTTATGTTTCTTAAATGGATGATGAAGGATATAATTTTCTTATTTTCAATAAGAAGTTTTATATTTATTTAATAATATGCCTTATTGTAATGCATATGTCATTAAATGGTCTTCATATCCTTGAAGATGAGAAACAAAATAATGTTGAAGATATCTATAATATAAATGGAAATCTAAACCGAATAATATGAACAACGCGTTCATATGGCATTGCCGGTTTGGTCGAGATAAATAAGAAACATATATCTAAACTCCATTAACATGGACTTTTAGACTCATATGACTATCAATCATTTGAGGAATGTTGATCTTATTTATTGGGATTATCGACCAAACCACCCTACACTAAAGTAGTGGGAGGGCTAGTGACTTATTGGTCATTATACATAAGATGTATGTGAACTATTAAGCAGCATTGCTAGGGGAGGATTTCGGTATTTCATCATATTTCACTAAAGACTTATCTAGATATGATTATGTCTATCTGATGAAGTCCAAAGGTGAATCGTTTGAGATGTTTCGAACATTTCAAGATGAAGTGCAAAACAACTTGGCAAAACTATTAAGTACTTCGATTGGATCGAGGTAATGAATATTTGAGCCAAAAGTTTGACAATCATCTCAAAACTATGAAATCGTTTCAAAGTTGACTCCACCCGGAACACCACATTGTATGGTGTGTCTGAAAGGAGGAATTGAACCTTGTAGGACATGGTTCGTTCGATGATGTGTCAATTAGACTTTCCTATTTCCTATTTCCTTTTGAGGATATGCATTAGAAATGATGCGGTTACACTGAATTGAGTCCTTACTAAATCGGTTCCTAAGGCCCCACATGAGATGTGGCATGGAAGAAAACTTAGTTTGTCTTTCATGAAGATTTGGGATTGCGAATCTTATGTAAAGAGACTTGTCTCTTATAAGTTAGCACCAAATCTGACAAGGTTATTTTCGGATATTGATTTTACAATCACAAAGAGAACATAATGTTTGTTGCTCTACACGATTTGTTTCTTGAGAAATAGTTTCTCAATAAAGAATCTAGTGGGAGTAAAATTAATCTTGAAAGAAGTTCAAGAACTCGAAAATAATATGGAACCAAGAGTAGAGACAGAACCAAGTTCACAAAGGAGTTGTGAAACCGGTTCAAGATGCACAAGTCCATCGTAGATTGGATGGGTCACGATCCGAACTCAAGGAATAATGATTTCTCGTTGCGGAAAGTGATAAAGTGGAAGTCATTAAGAATGACGATCCTACTTGCTATCAATAAGCGATGTCCCCTCCTAATTTGGATAGATGGTTATGAACCATGGAATCCAAATTACAATCCATGTTTGACAATCAAGTTTGGAACTTGATTGGGCTACCTGAAGGTGTAAAAACTAATGGGATGCAAGAAGGTCTTCAAGACCGACATGGATGGGAAGGTGTGTACTTTCATGACTAAGGATTGTAACAAAGGGATTTAGGTAAATTCATAGTATCAACTATGATAGAACCCTTTTTCGCCAGTTACAATGCCAATGTCTATTAGAATTTCAATTGCCATCATTACATATTGTGACTATGTGATATGACAAATGGATGTCAAACAACTTTCTTTAAATGGAAAGATTATTAAGGATGTGTAGAGTATACAACCCGAATAGTTTGTCGATCCAAGAAACTCTAATAAAGTATGCATGTTGCAAAGATCCATAAGATGGATTGAAGCAAGCTTCAAGGAATTGGAATCTTCGTTTTGATGAATTGGTCAAAGAGTTTGACTTCATCAAAGAACAAAGATGAATCTTGTGTATGCATGAAATTCAGTGGGAGCGTAATATTATTTCTATTGTTTTATTACAATGATATCTTACTCATTGGAAAAACAAGTTCCGACACTTAAGACTGTTAAGTCTTGGTCAAGGAAAGGTTTCTCAATGAAAGATATGGGTGAAGCCGCTTACATCCTTGGCATCAAGATCTATAAAGATGGATCTAGAAGGATAAATTGGTTTGAGTCAAAGTGTTCACATTGACAAGATTCTTAGAAGAGTCTAAGAAGAGTAGCTTGTCAATGGGTCATGGTATTTCTCTTAGCAATACTCATTGTCTTAAGACAACTGATGAGCAAAAGGAAAATGAATGAAGTTCCATATGCTTCGGCATTTGGATCTGTCATGTATGCCATGATTTGTACTAGACCCGGCATCTCATATGCTCTAAGCATGATGAGTCGATACCAATCTGATCCTGTGATGAGAACCATTGGATGGCAGTCAAGATGTTCCTTAAGTACTTAAGAAGAACTAAGGATACGTTCTTGGGATTTGAAAGATTGGAAGTTAATCTTGTTGTAAGGGTTACATAGGTGCTAGCTTCCAAACTGACAAAGTTATTTTTTAAAATCGCAATTAGGATTTGTGTTTATGCTTATAAGAGGTGCAATTTTGATTGGAAGAGTTCCAAGCAGAAATTGTAGCCGATTCTACTACTAAGGCCATATTTTAGCAACATATGATGTAGCTGAAAGAGGGCAGTTTGGATCAAAAGTTCATTTAGTATTTTGGAAACACTCCAAGTGTTTTTCCAAGTATCACTAATCAGTGAAACTTTTGTTATGACTATAGTGGTGCCACTTGTGCAAACAATGGAACCAAGGTCACAACAAATGATCCAAACACTCACTTAGACGTTCTTCAAGGAATTCATAAAGAATGAGAAGACGTTAAAATATACAAAGTATCAACCGATGATGACATATGGGATTCACTTACAAAGACCCTCGCATAGGCAGAAGCATGATGGGCATGTTAGATCCATGAGTATTCGATACATAAATGGAGCCTAGTGCAAGTGGGAGACTGTTGGTGTAATGCCCTAGGCTTTAGTTATGTTTAACTGAAAACCGTTATGTATCATCTTTATCGTTTATGTTTATTATTTGATTATTATATAGTTTGCATATTTATTGTAATAATCTCCGTCCCTGATTATTAAGAGAATAATTAGTATAATTGTCAATGGATAATCATATGATGATTATATGCATAGAGATGCACATTGAAATTATGAGTACTTGTTAGAGAACAAGTAGTGGACTTGACCGTATGAGATTTATGTCATGGTCAAATGTCATAATTAAATCTCATATGGTCACTTCATTTAATCCCTAGACTGAGATTATCATGACCTTACATATGATGAAAGTCATGTTTGATTTTAGTCAAACGATATCTTAACACGATATTTATAAAGGCTATCTTTGGCATGATCGGATTCATGATGGGAAGGATGATAAGTCAAGATGGAATTTGTCCCTCGAAAGAGAGATGTTTTGCTTGGGCCCCTCGATGAGTGATAATGATGAAAGCGTGTGGCCACACCCCAATATGATTGGACTATCATTATACTCAAGATCGAAAGCATTGAACAAATACAAGTTGACGTGGACCATCACTTGTGTTCAATATAACATCGTGAGACAAAGGGATAAATGAAAGTGTACCATTGGAAACGTGAACTCTTACGTTGTGTTATTTGGTTAGACATAATGGCTTGCTAGAGTCCGCTTATGTCTTATGAGGCGATATGATCGGACTCATTGCCAACATAATACAATCCTATTGGAGTCACACACAAATAGAATGAATTGGTTAAACCGGAGGAAGAATGGTTGAGAGTTTTACGTATCGGCTATATATACCGCGCGACATATTAAGCCAATGGCTTAATATACCGCGCGACATATCAAGCCCTACGCGGTTTGTGACTGTTCTCCTAATACGATTAGGAGACATATTCATACTATTGTAGTATAAATATGTGAGGTGCATCGGACCTAATTCCCTAGCCGAATTTTTCAATAGAAATTCACAATCAAAAGTCCTCTCAATATTCTTCCATAAGTTTTAGGAATCTAGCAATTCCCAACCCGAGAATTGTTCTCGACATTCATATTTGTGTGGATTACCAAAAGAGGGTCTTAGTTTTGTTCAAACAAATCAAAGACCTAGAGTTCAAATCTGAAGATCCAAAGGAGTTGAAGATTCGAAGATTTGAAGATCAAAAGTTTGTGATTACGAATCACATAATTATCCGTTCGATAGCTCAAGACCGGAAAGCAATTTAGGTTGGTAAATTCTATCTCATAGCAATTCAATTTAATCGTATAGAACGGATCTTAGGGCTTGGGTTTTGTGTTAATTTTATGCTTAATTCCGCTGCGCATGGATCCATAAAACCCAACATGTAGCACTGGGCTGACCAAAATTGACAGGGTTGCTCTGAGAGGTGGCAACATGGAGCCTAGGTCGGCTGTTTCCTTGGTTGGAAGGCATCCCGTAAGTTGGCGGGGGAGGAACCTGATTGAAGGTTTGGTGAACTGGTTTTGGGGAATCGTCATCCTCTACCAGGACAAAAGTACCGTCTGGCCCAGGGGATAGGCTGCTATACCACGCTCATTCGAAGGCTGTACCACGAAATTCCCGCTGATCTTCTTTACGCCTCTTGTGAACCTCACAAGCCCGGATGGCTTCTTCCAATGTCATATCTGTTACGGTGGCGGGGTCCTTCCCCGTCACGATTTCTTGGTGAGCTAGACATGTCGGAAATTCTGGCTGAGGCGAGGGAACCGAAGAACTGTCTGACGCCGCCGTTACCGTGATCCCGGCAAGGCGCGGCCGGAAATCTGAACCACTTTACGCTCATTGCCGCGGGAACGAAAGGAAGGGTTTAGGCTTCGGAAAAGGGTATTTGGCTTGAGGTTTTCGGGCTTGTGCAAAGTGCGATTACCGATTAAAGTTTACTTAAAGCGCGTTTTCTCGAGTCCTAATTGGTTGGAAAAGAGCGTGTCTTCTTTTTCGCAACTAATCCTAGAGCTCTAATCAGTGGATCTTGTCACTACGCTTATAAGCCCCTCGTTTCCATTGTAGATCATCTTTCTCGGGGACGGACTATCCCGAGCGAGGTCTGATAAGGCAAGCGAGTTCCACCGACAAAGGGAAAAGTGAACTTAAGGCTAGCTGATCACGCAAACTTTCGACGTGTGCGGCGTACGGGCCACGGTCGAGGTCAACGTCCTTAAGTTAAGGCGGGAGTCGTGCCAAAATTTGGGCATGACCTCTCCTGACTCGCTTGTGCGAGAGACCTTTAGCTTTTAGCGTTGGCCAAGTTGTGGCTGGCACGGTACATACGGCGAGGTTTGGTGACATGGCGTCACATTGAACCTTCGGGTATATTTTTCGGCAGAGCTCCGCGTCAAAGTCAAGGCTGAAAAGCTCAAGACTTCGGGTCGGGAACGACCTTTGGTCTAAAACTCTCGAGCTTGACTCGGAGCGGGGCCCAACGTGAAAAACATACACTTAGGCTTTATGACACGAGCTAAGCCAAAAACCAACCGGGGTCTTGGACAAAGTGTGACACAAAGGAGTGCATGGCTTACACGGGCTAGGATGGGATGTTTGGGACGACCCCGTGCGCCCCCGAAAGGTGTACGCGGACCAATCGGAGTGCAGCGATAAGGCCATCCCGGGTTAGGGGTTGTAGTGTGCAGTGTACCGAGGCAGCAAGTGCACGTGAAGTGCGGTGTTCCGAGGCAGCAAGTGCGCGTAGTGTGTGGTCACTAAAATTCTTTTTCTGAGTAAAACAGAGATTTTTTTTTCAGAATGTGTCTTAAAGAATTTATGATGCACAGTTCAAAAGACAGCATGAAGATCAAACATGAATGGGAATGCACAAACATGGTAAGATTTTGAAAAGTTGACAATGTAATGCCTTTTGAAAAAAACCGTTCGAGGTTTAAAGTCACACACACACGAAAACGAGGAAGGGTAAACGAAAGTTTGACCCACGTAAGGCTTTTTAGAAAACAACGGTAGTTTTGAAAAAGTATCTTTGTCCCAGCGAGTCGCCCAGCGAAATTACCCGATCTTTTCGCGCGCGGGCGGCGAAAAGGCGGTTGTCTTTCGCGGGGTTGGTGTACGAGACCTCGCTTCACGGGAAGGAGCAGAATGAGGAGTCGCCACGCGGTTTTGTATTTTGAGCCCAAACGTTGAGAAACGGCTATTGCGAAAAGGTGTCGTTTTTATTGGTAGCAAAAACTTAGGAAAAGGCTTTGAAAACGGGGATCATTTTTATTGGCAGCAAAAACGAGTAAAAAGCTTTTTAGTACCAGAGATTGTTAGGTTCGGAGGTCACGTTACGTTTCGGGTAGAGTATTACGAGATCGCCCGAAACGCCTCGCATGACGAGTCTTTCTACCTTTCTCGAAATCGTGTGCGTGTGTGTGGGTGTGTCTTTTGAAATGGGGGCTTGAATGACAAGCTTAATCTTGGTTTGAATGTCAAACGTTGATTAGGTGACTTTGTTTGAAAAGACGAGCGTTTGAATGACAAACGTCGGTTTTGAGTTTGAAATGAGCGTTTGCGTGGCAAACGTCGACTTTGAGTTTGAAATGAGCGTTTGCGTGGCAAACGTCGACTTTGAGTTGAAATGAGCGTTTGCGTGGCAAACGTCGACTTTGAGTTGAAATGAGCGTTTGCGTGGCAAACGTCGATTTTGAGTTTGAAATGAGCGTTTGCGTGGCAAACGTCGACTTTGAGTTGAAATGAGCGTTTGCGTGGCAAACGTCGATTTTGAGTTTGAAATGAGCGTTTGCGTGGCAAACGTCGACTTTGAACCGTACGAGTCATTGTTAACGATTTTTACTAGAAAAATGCGTATTAAATGATTTTAAGTGTCAAATGGCGGCTTTGAGTTTGAAGACGAGCGTTCGGAGGCCGAACGTCATTTCGCGCGTTTTGAAAGAGAGTTCGACGGACGAACTCCGGTTTTGAACCGGGCATTACATTGTTAACGATTTTTATGGGAAAAATGCGTATTAAATGATATGCGATCAACGAATCGGGTTGCGACTCGGACTTTTGAAAAGTAAATACTATCACAATCCAAACGGATCGGACTTGTAAATGACAGTATTTAAAGCGGTGTCAACGGAATCAAACGATCCGGAATTGTAAATGACGATCAACGAGGCCAAACGGCTCGGAATTGTAAATGACGATCAACGAGGCCAAATGGCTCGGAATTGTAAATGACGATTAACGAGGCCAAACGGCTCGGAATTGTAAATGACGTGAAAGTAAACGGAACGGGGTCGGAACGCCGTTTTAACCCGTGATTACTTCTCTTACGGAAAGAGAAGAGGATCGAGGGGCTAAAACGTATCGGACCCCATTAGACGGAGGCCTACATTTTGACAATGACGTTCGAAATGGGCTTATAGCGACCGGCGCGTAAAACCGAGACTGAACGGAAGATTCAGAGAGAGAGGGAGTTGTACCTATGGCTAGGGTCGACTCCTTTGGCTCGAGAGGTGTGCACGGACACGGAAAGTTATTCGAAAGGTTGTTTCGAAGTTGTAGGGTGCATATTTGATCGAAATACGAAGGTTTCACACGAATCGAGACAAAACGGGAGCTCGGGAGGGGTGGAAACCAGTTTGGACCGTGGGGTATGTGATTTTTTTGTATCAAAATCCCCTTCTTGCCTTTGACAGCAACTTCTATTTATAGGGTGAAAATTGCAGTAGGAGTCCCGGGGACTTGGACCGAATTTCGGGGTTTTGGGAATTTTGGAAATGCAGGGGACTTATTTGGCAATTTCGGGAAAAGTGCACAAAGTGAGTCCGGCCGGACTTGGCTTGCAAACCATGGGTATTTTGTTCTTTTGGCCTTGATTTGTGATTGACGAGTGACTAGAGGGAGGTGGCATGCAGGACACGTGTCCTGTGACTCACCAGAAGTGTGGGAGTTCGTTCCCCGGTCCCGGTTTTGTCCATTTTTTAAAATAACAGTCCGGGAAATGTCCAAAATGCCCCCGGAAAGTGCCGGAAAATGCGTTTTTCAGGGAAAGCCATACTTTTACGTGAGATGTCACGTGTTAAGTACGGTTCGACGTCGGGATGCACGGGGCAGTCCCGAGACGTCTCGTTGGCACAGCAACGGGGAGTTTAACGAGTTCCGGTTAACCTGGAGCGGGCCAGTTAACGGATTTCGGTTAGCTTTCTGACGGATTTGGACGATCCGGATTTGGGTACTTACAAGGACGGACCCTTGAAATGCAGGTCGGACCTTTGAAATTCGGGACGGACCCTTGAAACGCAGGACGGACCTCTGAAATGCGGGACAGACCCTTGAAACGCAGGACGGACCTCTGAAATGCGGGACAGACCCTTGAAACGCAAGACGGACCTCTGAAATGCGGGACGGACCTCTGAAATACGGGATGGACCCTTGAAATGCAGGACGAACCCTTCAAACGCAGGACGTACCTCTGAAATGCGAGACGGACCCTTGAAACGCAGGACAGACCTCTGAAATGCTAGACGGACCCTTGAAACGCAGGACGGACCTCTGAAATGCAGGACGGACCTTTTGAAGGTGCGGGACAGACCCTTTGAGATGCGGGATGGACCCTTTGAAGGTGCGGGATGGACCCTTTGAGATGTGGGACAGACCCTTTGAAGGTGCGTTATGGACCCTTTGAGATACGGGACGGACCTTTTGAAGGTGCGGGATGGACCCTTTGAGATGCGGGACGGACCCTTTGAAGGTGCGGGATGGACTCTCTGAGATGCGGGACGGACCCTCTGAGATGTGGGACGGACCCTCTGAGATGCGGGACGGACCCTCTGAAGGTGCGGGACGGACCCTCTGAGATGCGGGACGGACCCTTTGAAGATGCGGGACGGACCCTTTGAGATGTGGGATGGACCTTTTGAAGGTGCGGGATGGACCCTCTGAGATGCAGGATGTACCCTTTGAGATGCGGGACAGACCCTTTGAAGGTGCGGGATGGACCCTTTGAGATGCGGGACGGACCCTTTGAAGGTGCGGGACGGACCCTCTGAGATGCGGGACGGACCCTTTGAAGGTGCGAGACGGACCTTTGAAATGTGGGACGGACCCTGGGTATGCGAGTTCACAAACATAATATGATTTTAAGAACATAATGATTTGTAGTTGAGGGAGATATGGTTTAATACCTGTGCTGTGCGTACCTGATGGGGTTGCTCACGAGAGGTTCTCTTGAGGTGATCTGCCAACTTTGGAAGCACTTGTCGGGCTGGGTCCGCTCTTTGAAATGGCAGATGTGGAATTTTTCTCGGGCTTTCGTAGGTGCCATGGGCATGATTTAGCATGCTAGAGGAACAAGGATTTGGATGAAGAATCCATCTGTAGCTCTTTCCAGCCCGGGTGATGATGATGAGACTAATGTTGTCAATCTTTATGAGTTCGAATTTGTTGTTGATGACGTTGACGAGCATGATGAATATTGCTTGGAGTCTGAGTCGCATCAGGTTCCTTTAGACAATGAGTTCGAGGATGAAAATGATGAAAGTAGTCATTTGCCATTTGCAGGAACAGGAATTGCCTGTGCAGCTTGTGATTGAGGAGTAATCCTCTAAATCAAATTATGATCATCCGATTATTGTACTCTGGGGAGGGGGAAACACACTCCACTATTGCACTTTAAATGCTTGAATTGAATTTGAATTGAAATTAAGCATTTTAGTTATTGCTTGCACGAGTCCATCTCAATTGGAGAATGAGAATGAAATGATGATTTGACTTGATAGATTTGATTTGTAATTGTGTATACAAGATGAAGGTGTATGAAATGAATGTATGTGAGAAGAACGTATGGTCAGGTGAGCCCTCTCCCATGTGTTTGAGAAATGTATGGGTGATATTTGCAGCATAGGCAAGTCGGGAACGTGTACTGATGAGTGCAGATTGCAACTAAAATGAGTGTAGAGAAAGACTTGACAAAGCCCTGCCTAAGAGAAACAGCTTGGCAAAGCCCCAATGTAGCCCCAGAGAAGCCCCATTTCTAAAGAAATGGCTTAATAACAACCTCGACTTGAAGAATTTCAATGCAGCCCCACTACTAATAGAATCATCATGTGGCCAAAGAGGAGAACCATCCTTTCAAACTCCAGTCAATCAGTCATTGGAAAAGATTCAAGAATATGTACATGCAGGGGCATATCTTTTGAAAAGATGAGAATAAATCCCGATTTTGCATAAACACTCGCTGTGGGTTTGACTCTTATAAGCAAGGCGTGGAGAAGTGTATGGAAGCCCCTGCTGACAGAAGGACAGTATTTAGCTATATATTCCTAGGATGTAGAGAAAGAAGACTTGTCGAGACACTTGAAAACTTGCTTTATTCACAATGATCACAAGACTACTTAAAACCCTTTGTTGATGTTCGGGTTATTCAACCACTAATCTCGATATGGATCAACATGTTGATTAATCATGAGGAGAAAACCAACTAATATCTAGAATCGAATTTGGTGAATTTTGAAGGAACGATTTGTGTATAGGAACGACCATTGATGAGACAGGATTTTCTGAGATTTGTATGTGATTTCGACCGAACCATTTCTGGTTGCCTACGTTCCCCTCGTTGTGAGGAGCTCAGGTCGCCGTAGTTCGGGCATATCCCGAATGAAAAGAGAAATAAATTTTGAAATTTCGAAGATATTTTGAAAATTGGAGAGTTGGGGAAGATGCCTCCTTGGAGTGTCATTGAGAGACACGGGTCCTAGTAAAACATTCACAGAGAGTGTATCAGAGAGGAAATGAAATATGCTCACATGAAGTGACAAATGAAAGATTTGAATTTGCATAATCTTTGAATGATGGTCATAGACCAAGATTGATGAGATTCCAATTTTAAGCAAGCAATGAAGCATTATTTTGATTTAGATCCTGATGAAATTGAGAATAGATTGCTATCCGGTAGGAACTGCAGCTGGGCTTAGGGCTTCGATTGGCCATTAGGTAATTTGGGATTGTTTGCATTATTGGCCTCTTAAAATGAGAGGTCGGCTGGGCCTTTTGCTGACTAAACCTCTGAAAATGAGAGGTTGGCTCTCAAGGATGTGTTTAGGATTTCTAAGGCGAGGAAATCACGATTACATCTTTACTGCCTCTAAGGATGAGAGGTCAAACTTGCTTAGGCAAAGACAAGGGTAATGGGAGTATCCTCTAAAAATGAGAGGATGACCTGGAACTAGTCAAAGTTATGGAATGATCTTCTAGAAGTGAGAGGAAATCCATGCCATTGAGGACCTTTGTGAGTTTATGAATGATTCCAAAACTTTTTTGAAAATGGAAGGCCTCTTGAGAAATTGAGGACATTTGTAGAATTGTGAGGATTCAAGGTCCTTTTGAGAATTGGAAGGCCTCTTAAGAAATTGAGGACATTTGTCCTTCCTTCGTGACTTGAGTACTTTTGTGCATCATTGATTATTGATAGCATTACTTGGACTTCTCAAAGAACAATGATGATGGCTAAACAGGGTTTCAAAGCATGCCGATCTTGAAATGAAGGGATATTGTTTAGTGAGGGTAAGGGAATGGCTTTCCTATGGTGAAAGGCTTCAACTGCAATCCCTACCGGATGACCTAAATGAAATTAAGTCTTCATTGCTTGCTTAAGATTAATTGATGGAGATTAATGCAAATTCATCGATCAACGAGATGATGAAAGAAATGTGAGCATATGAGATGCGAAATGGGGAATTGGTGAGCCCCGAATTAAGAAAGATAGTAGTTGGTTTTCTCACGCCAACTAAGCAACATGTTAATCATATTCAAAAGATTAGTTGATGAGTAGTGCAAGTGTTCATATAGAATAAAGCCATTTCAATGAGGTGTAATGCGGGTGTGCAAGTGATGTCTCGAGTCTAGCAAGAAGAGAAACAAAGACTTTTATTACTGAATAATAATAATAACTGGTCCAAATTGGACTGACTCAACATAGAAGATATTCTAGACCCTACGAAGACTGATTGACTTCTTCAACTCTGGACGGGGGAACCCCTTGGATTGATATCATGGAAGAGGATTGGTAACAACATTGGGGGGAGGAGCCTTCTCAATCTTTCCATCATCAACAAGCTTCTGAATGGCCATCTTCAGAGGAGTACAATCATTGGTAGCATGACCAGGATATTGATGGTAGCGACAATACTCATTTACATCCAGATTCGGTTTGGAATTAGCGGGGCTGTAGTTATCAAGGGCTTTGATCATCCCAATTCGGATCAAGTCATCGAATGTTTCTTCGGTAGTCATCCCAAGATCGTCATATTGCCGCTTTTGGCGAGGCTGAAACTGAACATGATTCGAAACATTACTTCTTCCCTGAAGGCATTTCTCGATTTTACCGAAATCGACAAGCCTTTGAATGACCTTCTTTAGAGGGTTGCAGTCATTGGTAGTGTGACCATGGTATTGATGGTAACGGCAATACATGCTTTTATCCAGCTTCAATTTGGGATTAACAGGTTTATAATTCACCAATGGCTCAACAAGTCCTCCGTTTACGAGGATCTCAAAAAATTGATCTATAGGCATCCCAACATCTTCAAAGTGCCATTCTTCCTTCTTCCTCTGGACCTGATTTGGATTCGATTCAAATACTGGCACTCTTTGCTGGACGGGAGTCATGGGGAATGCTTGATTCTGAAGCGGGACACTAACAAATGGAGCTAATCCCGGATACGGACACTGCATGGGTGCTGAACTGAAACCGTGAGATGGATCCATCAATGACTGAGAATGTCTTCCTTGAAAATGAGAACTTGGAGGCCGTACACCTTGCTGAGGCTGAAGTTGCGACCCATACTGATTATGAGGCATGAAAATGTTGGGATTCAACTGCATACCTTGAGTCTGAACTTGATTAAACTGTGCACCCTGAATCTGAGCTTGTTCGAGTTGAGATGTTGGAGGAGAAGCAAGCTGGAGAGGGAGGGAAACGTTGTTGGATCCGAAGGCAGTGAGACTAGCATCATGGATTTCTTCATAGGATCCATCGGCACGTCTAACCACGGTAATCCCATGTGTGCGCATTGCTTCAACAAATCGTGGAAGTATATCATCTGTCCTAGCCTTGGCAACCTTAGCGAGTAACTGAATTTCACGCTCCTGAGCAAGAGCAATATCCAGGGCGGCTCTTAATTCCCCAATAGAGAGGTCATTCATACCCTGCTGACCCACAACAAATGAGCCTCCAGACTGATTAATCAGACCATTCTCTGCACTCGACATCTCGAACTCTGAGTCAAATGAAGAATACCGGGATACGGTAACTGCTATCGGAGCTTGGACCCAACTTGCTATAGCTGCAGGATGAAGAGATGAATGAGGTGTTTGATGAAGAGAACCTTGAAAAAGTATGGGAGAGGGAAGGATGGGAAGGAGACGGACTCGTGCAAGCATTTTTTTTATGTGCAAGTAGAAAACAGTCTTTTAAGTCCTAGGAACAGTTGGAAAAGGCTAAACCTTCTTTTTCACATGCTAAACCTTGAGCGGGAACTTAGGGACACACTATTCAAAATATACTAAATGTCTTGTATAAAAATTAATAATAGATAATAATACCTAAACAAACTCTAAACATTTATGGAGCAGACGAGCAGCATGACGGGTGTTCCTGAAAATTTTCAAGGAAAAAAATCCGGCATGACCTCTCGTCAGTGCACGTTGGCAATGCGGCATGATCTCTCGTTAGAACATGCCACGGGAGTGACATGTCCTTTCGTAAAATCATGTTGCAAAGGCAACATGCCCACTTGTGCTAGGGTTTGGGGTAGGTATGTATATCCTATTATAAATTTTCAAACAATTCATTTTAGTATATTTTTGAAAAGTGTGTCAAAAACCAACCATTGGGTAAGCTTGAAATGTGTGGGGCCACCTATGATGCGCTAGGGGGATAGGTTTGATATTAGGCGCTCAAGCGTAGGCGACATACATCACCGTCCGCGATGCCGTCAATCGCACCAAAAGGCTCTAGATCTAGTGATGTAGTGTGCGGGTGGCTATGTTCCATTATTTATAAAAAAGATTTTTTTATTTATTATTATTATTTTATTTATTTTATCGAAGAGAGGAAATAAATGAAAAACAACCCACACACACTATCCTCCACATAATACAATAATCAGATGATCATAAAATGATCATGGGAACTGCCCCACAATCACAAACTGCACCAAGAACAAACACCCTGCAGATGGGTAAAGCTGTCGCACGACACAGGATCTCTGTGGCTAATACTGTCGCACGACAGAGGAAGCCTTTTTTTTAGAGTCAATGGCAGAATGAGCCCCAGCCTCCAAGCATTTCATCATCAAGCCCCATAATAGCCAGAAATTACTTACAAAGGAAAAGAAAACAGGGAAGCAATAAAAAAAATACATTTATAATAGTTATCACAAACAATGCACACAAAGATGAATATGATGGATGTTTACAACACGAAAGCTTGACCCTCTTTTGTTTAAAAAAACAAGTTTGTCCCAGCGGAGTCGCCACTGAAAGTACCCCATCCTCATGCGAAGACATGGGAAGTTTAATGGAAAATAAGATTTTGAAAATGGGACGGGTTTTTATGAAAATAGGAGTCGCCACGCCGTTTATATGGAAAACATTGAAAAAACCATTTTAAAACAGAGAATGGGTTCGGGGGTCAGGTCACGTGTTGGAAAGAACCGAGAGTTCACCCAACGCGCCCTCAAATGAGGTATTTCGGAATAAACATCAATTATATTTAATTGTGTGTGCATTGTGTGAGACAAATATGATAAATGTATTTTATTGCTTCAAAAATATGAATTATAACTTGTGAGTCACTTTGCGTGGGGGACCACAACCCAATTACAATGAATTTAAGAATAGATTACATATTTAAGAGAATACGTTGATCAAAGCTTTAAAACTTACAACTGAAAATTAGCCACTGCAGAATGGCTATGTCGTACGACACAGGACAAATCCTGGCAAGATCTGTCGTACGACACACTCTGCCATTATGCAGAGACTTTACAAGTTTGAACTGTAACTTGAATAATTGAACGAAATAACTAAGAAACAATGAGTTGCAGGTCCTGACCAATCACAGAGTAAAGAATATCCACACAAGTGAGTGTGAATACAGGAGATCCACACTCTACTTGGGGCACAAGTAACATTTAACTCTTGTGAATGATCAAAATGCGCAATAATATGAATATAAATAGATGAATACAGATATGAGATTGATAACTATGATGATTCTAATCAAAATAATGATTCACAAGGTATACAAAGTATAAATATGAGAATAAGGGTTAGAAGGGATAAAGAACCATTACCTTTGTAGTGTCCACAATCTCTATGCCAAGTTAGGTATAGAGATCTTCGATTCAGGTTCCAAACACTGATTAGAACTCAGATCCAATCCAGATTGGAGCCTTAAATGTGTGTATGTGAAGTGTGTTGAATTGTATGGTTTGTGTGTGATTTTGGAGAGGATTATGTAGGAGAGAGAGAGTTTTTATGAAAGATAGGGTGTTTTCTGTGTGTATGGATGCATAATAACCCTAGAATGATCCCAGAGAGTCGAAAAGAGGGCCAGAGAGAGAGGAGAGGTCCAGAGAGTCGAAAAAGAGTCCTTGAATGAGAAGAGGAGATCCCTATTTAGTACCTTCTGAAAATGACTAAAGGTCTCGCACGACACACTATGCCAGGCGTAGTGTGTCGCACGACACAAAGCAATTAGATAGATATCGTTCTCGCCTTCGATTTGATATGCGGTGAGCCCAAAACGGACGTCGTATGAGGAAGTTATGGCTTCCGGAAGATTTGGTCCATCAGGATTCCGAATCCGCAAGTATGGTCTTTCTTTGGCGCCAAGTCAAGGATAATTCCTCTAAGGTCCTCTCCTAAATAATTCCCTATAGGTCCTTCTTTGGCTAGAAGTTCATGAAAGGTTCTCAGATGCCTCAGAATGGATCGGAAATTTACCAAAACGCCCCTAGTACACTTTTATTGTCTGAAAAGGCACTTATATATGGTAGCGAGTTGGATTGGGGTACTCACACCAGCCCATGCAAAGGCTATAGTCAACCTCTCAGCTCTAAGCAGACTCTCAACAAAATCATCAAAACCAGCAAGGTAAACACAGCACAGGTATTAATCTCTCAGTCAAATCATATACACTTTCTATATTGCTATTTGGGTTTGTCCCACCTTTTCATAGGAAAATCAATTTTCTTATATCATTTTGGGTCTGTCCCATCTTCTTACAAAAATCATTTCGGTCTGTCCCATGTTTTCTCAAAACAAAATCAATTGTTTTCTTTGGGTCTGTCCCACATTCTTTGAAATTTTTTATTCAATTCAATAATGTAGGTGTACATGCATTATCATTATTTTCATTATATGTTATGCAAATTTATCATCTAATTTTAGGTTTTTTGCCGATTAATCTAACAAACAAAAATCAATTTTCAATCAAAATTGTCAAAATTTTCAAAAAAATTTAATCAATAATTTAGTGATTTCATAGAATCTTACCGCATCCTTCCTCCCAACGGAGGTGTGTTTTTCTAATTGCGGGTAGAAACGCCCTCGAGGAGTTTCGGGAAAAATGGGCCGATGATTCCTTTGGACCTTCTTCCTCCGATCCGCTAGCTCCGCGTGTTGTAAAGCTTTCTTGGTTGGGCATAGACGTGGAGGCATTTTGTGATTAGCTCGATCAACTCTTGGATTTGAAACCCTTCTTCTCTCTCTATTTCTCTCTCTGTCGATCGGCTTTTGAAATGTTATAATGCTTCTGTTCGATTGAATCGTCGACTGATATAAGGTCTGTCCGCATGGCTTATGATGTCGTGCGACAACTTGAGCCACTGGCAGCCTGTGTCGTGCGACACCTTGTGCCCATGTGGCCAATTTTACCATTTTGCCCCTGTGTCTTGTTTTACCTTTTCACCCCTGTGGTTATTCCACTATTTTGCCCCTGGCATCTCCTTCTCCAAAAATCATCTGGTCCGTCCCTCCTTCTCCAAAAATCATTGGGTCCGTCCCTCTCTCTACAACAAAAAAAAATCGCTGGGTCCGCCCCTCTTTCCATAAAAAACCATTGGGTCCGTCCTACCTCTCACAAAAATCTCTCGGGCGACTTCCCCCTAATAGTCAATCTCGGGTGATTTCCCCCTAATAGTCAACTTCTCGGGTGACTTCCCCATAATAGTCAATCTCGGGTGACTTCCCCATAATAGTCATCTCCCCGGGCGACTCCCCCATAATAGTCATCCTTATCATATTTGGTTTGAGACACCACACGTCCTTATTTACTCGAACTACGATCTGGCTTAATTCCCTCTGCGGGATACGTAGGAATCCTTTTCTCATAAGGTCCAGCCATTTGACCACTTTGGTCTTTATCTCCTCTCTTCCCATCAGCCGCTCGTTAGCTTGGGATCCTTCTTTATCGACAACCCCACTTCCTCCATAAGTGACGTTGCCGAGGGGCTACTGTGAGTACCCCAATCCAACTCGCGACATGAGAAGTGCCTTTTACACAATAAAAGTGTACTAGGGGCATTTTGGTAAATTTCCATTCCATTCAGAGCTTCCGGGAACTTTTCGTAAGTTTCTTGCTAAGGAAATACCTATAGGTCTTTATTCCATGCGATTGGACCTATAGGGAATTATTCAGGAAGGGACCTATGGGGAATTAGCAATGGATGAGCTCTGGGCAGTTAATTGACGTCAGCAAGCCGTTGTGGATCATTCTGTCGTGCGACAGATCGTGCCACTGACAACAGACACGGTCTGTCGTGCGACACTCGTATATGGTAGCGAGTCCCATTTCTGGATCCAGAAAGATATCAGTTGATTTTCTCACGCCAATTAAGCAAGATATTAATCATTTCAAAAGATTAATTGGTGAGCAGTGCAAGTGATCATATAGAATAAAGCCATTTCAATTACTTGTAATGTAGGGTGCAAGTGATGGCTCGAGTCTAGCAAGAAAAGAAATGAATACTTTTATTAATAAGATAAAAAAACTAGTCTGTGAGTACCCCAATCCGTGCTCGCTCTTTTTGTGCCTTTTAAATAATAGAAGTGCACTAGAGACGCATCGGAGACACCAAAATTCTGACAAATGAAGGATTCACAGAGTACTTAAACCTCGTGAACCCCAATTTATTTTATAAAACTTGTTTTTACAAAAACCTTCTGCCTGGCCTTGTCTAGTCGTGCGACTAGCTTGGGCATTGGAATAAGGCGGTTGGCCTTAGTTAGTCGTGCGACTAGATTTTCCTTAAAAACCTAATATAAATACGTGCAGTCTGCACGTATTAGGGATCCTTTTTTAACACAACTAGTGATACACCCGTGCGATGAACGGCGAAATTAAGACAAAATTCTTAGATATGAATAGAGATATTTAAAGAAATACGACACAAACAGTATAACAAATAGGACATATTTACAATAAAAAATAGTTATACATGACATTAAAAAATTTAGAAAAATAAAAAGATATATTATTACATACTTTGGAATCAATTTAAAAGTATTAGATATAAACCTTACCCAATCAACATTTCATAGTCATAAAATTATTATTATGAATTGAAACAATTACTATATTAGTGTGATGTACCCGATTTTTTTTTTGAAATCAAACGGAGTCGCCACCCCATTTTTGTTTTAAGGGCCAAAACTTTGAAAAATGCCCGAGATTAGAGATTTGGGTTCGGAGGTCACGTTACACGCCGGGAAGAACGTCAGTGTTCACCCGGAATGCCTCGTAAAACGAGTCTTCCAAGCTTAAAAACCATTTGTGTGTGTGTGTGTGTGTGTGTGTGTGTGTGTGTGTGTGTGTGTGTTTTGGCCAAAATAAGTTGAAACTGAAAAGTAAAAATTGGGAACTCTTTATTAGACTTTGAATAAATCCCATGATTTTTGGTGTGATTTTTGGGTTGAGTTTTGGTACTCAAAAGATTTTTTGAAGTTGAAAAACATTTCTGCCAGAATGAAAAAGGCAGTGGACACTTTATTTTAAAATGGGTTTAAGGGCTTAAAAATCTCAGAATCTGGGGAAAGTTCGAGAATGAAAGTTGTTCAAAACACCTTAAATAAGGTTTCTGTAAAAGAACTTTCCAATTTTGAGTTTATTTGGTGGACCAAAACCTTCTGGAAATCTCAGATATGAAATCTGGACTTCCAGAGACTGAGGAACTGACTTTTAAAAGATAATTTGAAGAAGGGATTTTTACTCATGAAAAAAATAAAGTAAAAATATGTCTGGAAATCTCTGAATGTTGGCTACAAAAAGTGTTTTGTAGTCAACACCAAATTCAAAGTTTCTATATGTCCAAAAAATTAGACCATGGACAGAGGTCTTAGAGAAAGGCTACTGGACAGCAACTTCCTCATGAAGAAAAACATGATTTTAAAAGGGATTTGGCATCCATGCTTGTCCCCATTTCCATAGGCTTTGATTAGTAGTCACTAGACATTTTAGTGGTGATCTACTATATCAAGCCATCCTTAGGGTACATTAGGACTTAAGCATTTCATTTGCTTGGGAAGGGGAATTTTATCCTTTGAAATCAAGATTTGATGTATGAAAATGATTTTTAGGGTTTTGAAAACATGTTTGTAAGTAAGTAAGAAAACTTTGAAAGTAATGTTGATCCTTGTAGAGGATCATCCATGGAGATGAACTTCCATGGTGATCCTCTTGGATCTAGTGCAAGAAGATGAACAAACTACATTTTGGAGTTTGAAAATGCATGCATGGATGAGAAAATTTTAGGGTGAGGAGAAGGAGGTTATACCTATCTTCTTTGTGTTTAGTGTTTGAATGGATTCAAGGCTTGAAAGTGTTTAGGGTTTGAATGTGTTTAGGGTTTGTGATTAGAGTTGGTCAAAGAGAAAACAAGTAGATAACAATGAAGTCCTCTATGTTTTCTCTCTAATCCTCCTCCTAAGGGGTGGTTTGAGCTTGGGTTAGTGTATGTATGAGAGTGATTTGAAAGTGTTATGAGTGAGTGGGATTTGGGAAAGATTCAAGAGAAAATGGTGGCAATTCAAGTGAATTCCCACTGTTTTCTCCCTATTTTTCGCCAAGGTGCAGTTGTAAAATGTGTTGTTCCTCTTTATTTCTGTGACTGAAGGCCTCAATTTATAGGCACTATGAAATTACAAACCTATCCGCGCGGATGACTCTGAAGGCGTGCACTGTTCATTAAATGCTGCTCCAGGCTTTGGACAGGAAGAATAAAATTCAAATTAAGCAACCAGAAAATGTTCCAGCCACTTCTATTTCGGGTTTTTGACCTTTCTTTTGCTTTTTTGATTCTTTTCCATGGTTTATCTTTAAATGGCAATCCCTAATCTACCCTCACTTTGTTAGAAATGTTAGGAATTGTTAGAAATATTAAAACTTTCGTTAATTTTCTAACGAAAATACTAACAACTCAAATTGGAGCACTTACAGTAGCCCCTCGGCGATGGCACTTTCGAAGGAAGCGGGGTCGTCGATAAGAGTAAGGCTCCATATTTGACAGGATGATCAAGTGATCGAGTGGCTGGACCTAATGATAGGCTACCTACGTATCTCGAATGGGAATCAAGCCGGCCGTAGTTCGGGTCTTTGACCCTGGAATGACTGTTTTAGGATGTCAACCTGGTGAGCGAGTTCTGCAGTCGATTGCTGAAAGAAACTCTGCTGGGGATAAGAAGTGACCATTTTGGTTTGGTGGCTGAAGTTGTATATCCGCTCTGCTGGGGATAGGAATGACCATTTTCGGTCTGAAATTGTATATCCGCTCTGCTGGGGATAGGGATGACCATTTTCAGTCTGATGGCTGAACCTAATGATAGGCTACCTACGTATCCTTAAGAGGAATCAAGCCAGTCGTAGTTCGGGTCTTTGACTCTGGAATGACTATTTTGAGGCGTCAACCTGGTAATGATGGCGTTTTAGGTGCCTCGGCCCTTGATGATGGCGTTTTAGGTGCCTCGAACCTGGATGATGATGGCGTTTTAGGTGCCTCGGACCTTGATGACGATGGCTTTTTAGGTGCCTCGGACCTTGATGATGGCGTTTTAGGTGCCTCGAACCTTGAGTTGAAATGTTTTCCCTTAATGGTTTCGGATGGATGGTCCTTCGGTGGACTTCGTCTGCTGCCGAAGGGGAGGGTGACCGTTTTGGTCGGGTGGCTAGACCTAATGATAGGCTACCTACGTATCCCTAGTGGGAATCAAGCCAGTCGTAGTTCGAAAGCTGCTCGGGATTTCGTTGGCTTTCGTTGGAGAAAAATCGGGCTTACGTTTTACGGCCGTGGATGATAATGAGGAAAGAAACGGGATTTCGTCAACTTTGCTGGGGATTTTGTTAGCTTTTGCTGGGGAAGACGGGCTTACGTTTTACGGCCGTTGATGATTTTGATGAAAGAAACGGGATTCCGTTATCTTTCTCGGGGAAATCGGACTTACGTTTTACTGCCGTTTGGTGATTTTGATGAAAGAAACGGGATTCCGTTATTTTTCTCGGGGAAATCGGACTTACGTTTGACTGCCGTTGGTGATTTTGATGAAAGAAACGGGATTCCGTTATCTTTCTCGGGGAAATCGGACTTACGTTTGACTGCCGTTGATGATTTTGATGAAAGAAACGGGATTCCGTTAGCTTTCTCGGAGAAATCGAACTTACGTTTGACTGCCATTTGATGATTTTGATGAAAGAAACGGGATTCCGTTATCTTTCTCGGAGAAATCAGATTACGTTTGACTGCCGTTGATGATTTTGATGAAAGAAACGGGATTCCGTTATCTTTCTCAGGGAAATCGGACTTACGTTTGACTGCTGTTGATGATTTTGATGAAAGAAATGGGATTCCGTTATCTTTCTCGGGGAAATCGGACTTACGTTTGACTGCCGTTGATGATTTTGATGAAAGAAACGGGATTCCATTAGCTTTCTCGGAGAAATCGGACTTACGTTTGACTGTCGTTGATGATTTTGATGAAAGAAACGGGATTCCGTTAGCTTTCTCGGAGAAATCGGACTTACGTTTGACTGCCGTTTGATGATTTTGATGAAAGAAACGGGATTCCGTTATCTTTCTCGGAGAAATTGGAATTACGTTTGACTGCCGTTTGTGCCGTTGAGTGTTCCTTTGAAAGGGGGTTAACTTTGGTTGACTTTGGCTAACTCTGTTAAGTTGAGGACTAAACTGCAGAGTCCTGGAATTTTAAAGGGCAAAACGGTCATTTTGACCCTTCAATTTGGTCCGCGCGGATAGGAGCGTGACCTGGACAGATTTTAAAAGGGGCCGCCGCCCTTTCTTCTCCTTCCCCACAATTTTTACAGTTTTTCGAGAGAGAGACGAGGGAGAGAGTGCAAAAC
The DNA here is from genome assembly GCA_022495995.1 of Adenophora triphylla var. japonica. NCBI lineage: Eukaryota > Viridiplantae > Streptophyta > Magnoliopsida > Asterales > Campanulaceae > Adenophora > Adenophora triphylla. Next base: position 116,985 of record JAFEMH010003977.1, read on the forward strand.
CGCCATTGTTGGCCTAAAAAGCTTCGAAATCTTCCGATTTTCTTCGATTTTCGAGCAATGGAACACGCGGGAGTAGCTATTCAAGGCCAAGGACGTGGCCCGGTAGCGGAGAGGCGATTGGAGCTTGTTCGAATGAGGAGGCATTACACACTTTCGCAATCAATTGCGGAGGAGCCCTACCCCGATGCGTGGCAACATTGAGCCACTGATCCGAGTCTCCGAACGGTATACTTCAAATCTCTTCACTTCCTTTGTTGATTTCTTGCTTGAAATTGATTTTGTGATTGATTTTTTTTTTTAATATCCGAAAATTGATGTTCTTGGCCTTGGATTTTGATTTTGATGCTTGTAATGAATAGATGGGTAACCCAAATATGCACTTTGTTTGGAAAAAAGGATTGGCATTTTCGCCATTTTTTTTTTAATTTCGAAAATTTGTAATTAAAAATCCGAGAATTGTGATTTGAAATTTGAAAATGGTGTTCTTGACATTTGAGATTTGCATGTATGCATTGTGTTTGAAAAGAATGGGCATTTTGCCTTTTTTTTTTTTTTGAAATATGAAATGATAAGGAATTTGCCCGAATCCGGGACGGACATGAATGTATGCATGTATGCCTCTTGTAGGATTTTTTTTTTTTTTGCAATGGGACGATGAATGATATGAATGTATGTATGCATAGGATTTTTTTTTTTGAAAAGTGGGACGGATTTTCGCTTCCGTTGATTCCTTGTGAAAGATTGCTTTTTATGCAAAAATGGGACGGAGTTTTTACTTCCTTTGACTTGATATTATTGACATGCTTTCTGTATGAATGAATGAATGGTATTTGTTGAAAAAACTCTTTTCTTTTGTGCGAGAAAAATGGGGGCTAGGTCCGTTGTATGCTGTTATGCTGCCCGATTTTCTGCAAAACTCTATGATGTATGTGCATGCTTTTTTTTTTTTTGAATGCAAAAAATTTTTGACATTTTTGTTTCTCTCTTTTTTTTATTGCAGGGCGGAAACAATTTCGTGACGGAGCAGCTGAACAAGATGAAGACTCGGGGATCGGTGGAGTCTATGATTTATTTGTGGGACCGACTTCCGGTTTTGGGCAGAGGAGCGATGATGAGTCCTAGACAGATCGTCATTGAGACTGGATTGTACGAGTTCATCGAGTGCTTGAGGGGTTTGGTCAAGTTCCCCAAGAGTAAGGGACTGATCTTCGCTTTGGCACAGCATTGGTGGGACGTGACCCATACATTTCATTTTTTCTGGGGCGAGGCCACGGTCACACCTTCCGACTACGCAGCGATCATGGGCCTGTCCTTTAAAGGACGGAGCGTTGAGTGGAGAGACGGCTACAGTGATATGGATCTGCAGGCCCTTCTAGGATTTTCCCCTATTCCCAAAAAGGGGATAGGGATGGAGTACGCTATGGTCCACGGGAAGATCGTGGAGAGTATTGGGAGCTACATGGCTGGGGATGAGAGGATAGGCGCTGAGCAGATTGCTAGGGCCTTTTTATGGTTTGCTTTTTCGAGCACGCTTTTTGGACATGCCAAGGGGACGACTGTTTTTGCTTTGCTGAGGTCCTTGGAGGATGTGGGGATGGCTGGAGAGATATCTTGGGGAGAGGCAGGGCTGGCAGAGCTATATTTTGCTCTGGATCGATATAGCCGGAAGGCTGTCAGCTCTTTGACGTGCTTCGAGTTCCCTCTGGAGGTACAAGCTTTCTTTTTTTGCTTTCCCTCTTTTCTTTAAGCACGTATTCTTTTTCTCACTTAATTGATTTGACCTTTTCCTTTCGCAGGTATGGGCTCTAGAGTTTTTTCACGTCACGATGTGGCGGCAGCCGACGGAGTACATCGGGGCGTATCCGACCATGCTTTCTTGGTCCAAGTATGCCCGGGAGAAGAAAGGTTCGAGGGGGCGCACGACCCTCAAGTACTCGAATTGCCTGCCTTTGATGAGGGGATCATATTCTACCCTTGGGATCGCTTCGATGTGGAGCAGCTGAAGGGTGCCGAGAGATGGACCGTGGAGCAGAGGATCTTGAGAGGCTTGACCTGTGACATTTATTATATGGGGGAGAGAGTGACGCGCCAACATGGCGTGGGTGCACTTGCGATGGCTCCGGTGGAGCCCCCTGCTGACATGATGCATCCGAGTGAGAACTCGGAGACCTGGGATGAGTATCAAGGTGGCCAACACCACTCGAGGTTCGTGGCGATCGAGGATTACTCGCGGTTTGTCTTGTGGAGGCTGAAGATGCCTCAGGTTCTTGAGAGAGAGGGACTGGGGGTTGTGCGGTACCCTCGATCGAGCTTCTCGTATGTCCAGGACGGGGTCAGGCTGAGAGTACAGATCCCTGTCCCTGATCGGGTTCCTCGAGCTTTCCAGCCTCGTCCGGATATGAAGGTATGGCCTCTCCTTTTCCTTTTTTTTTGCTTCTGTCTTTTCCTTTCTTTCCTGTCATTTTTCGCCTTAATTATCTCTGATGCTTTTGTTTTCGTGCAGTTCCCGACCAAGGTGGTGGAGAAGCTGACGAACCAGGTGATTGGGGCTAAGAGGTTCATCAAGAATATGGTTATTTGTGGGTCTTCTCAGGGCAGGAGGAGACGAGCACAGCAGGCGCCTGTCGAGAGGGAGACTTCCCCTATTCCTTCCGAGCCTTCTTCCGAGACTCCTCTTTCTCCTCTCATAGATCCCAGTGTGGTATTGCCCTCGAACCACGTCATTCTCGGAGATCCGTATGGACAGGGACATTTCTGGCATCACGGTGGGTCTTCTTCGCACGTCCGGGAATCCGACGCGTTTTCGTTCGAATACGACTTCTTTGCAGATCTTGGCTTGCCGTATCAGGGTGTGCCGGTTGGTTCCGACGAGCCTTCCTCCGGAGACGAGGATGATTCTGAGCCTGAGATATTCGTGGCTACTGGGGAGGCGGGCCCGAGCCGCAAGAGGGATCGGGGGAAAGCGCCAGCCACCGAGGACTCTGACTGACGATCTTCTGAGACCGATTTCTGAGATTGTACCTATTATTATTTTTTTTTTCGGCAGATACAATTTTTTTTTATGCACACTCTTCTTTTTTTTTTGGAATGTAATAATTTAGGATCTTATTGTTTTTTTTTATCATGAATGCAATGCTGTATGAATGCGATGTTGCATGAGCTCGGGTTTTTTGGCAAGGGTGTGAGTGTCTGGTATATGAACTGTTTGGGCAGGTTTTTGCACAGGTTTCGAGCAGTTGGGATGAAAATATTCCTCCGTGGTGCAACAGTTTGAACTGCTGCAGATTTTTTTTTTTGGCAACAATCATGTCCGCGCGGACAGGTTTGACATCTGGCATGGTTCATTTATTTCGGTGGTTGGATCTGGTTTGGTCCATAAATGCCATTAAAACTTCATCTTCTTCAGTTTAAACTCACTGGAATTTTCGGGAGAGAAGAGAAAAACCATGGAAAATCCCAAAAATTCTCCAAAATTATCCAAAGAAGAGCAAATGTTGTTCTTTGAGAAGTTCAAGGAGTGGTGTAGGGAGATTATGCACGAGAGGAGGTCATTTTTCGAAGAAAGATACAAGGTAAAGTGCTTGTGGTCCCTCAAAGAAATGGTTCCGGACTATGACCTCTTGAGAGCTTCTTCTTCATTCTGGGATACTAGAAGGCATGTCTTTTGCCTTTCTTACAATGAAGTGGTCCCGACCGTTGAAGAATTTTGGGCTTTACTTGGTGGCCCGGAAGTGGAAGAGATTGGGATTCCTTTGCCCGGAGGGGCTTCTTTTGTTGATAGGTTGTGTAACCTCCTTCACCTTTCTCCGGAGGAAGCGCAAGGTATGATTCGTAGTCCCGATCATTTTGACATTTCTGGTCTTCCTGATAGATTTAGGGGCTTAGGCTTGGTGGATGATGCCTATTGGGATGCTTTTGCACTTTGCATGTTTGGTACCCTGTTCATGGTTTATTCCTTTGGGATTTGTCATCGGGCTCTGTTGGATGTGGTTGTTCACTGTCGCTTGGGCAGAGATGTTGTACCTTTGATCTTGGGAGAGACTTTCCATGCTCTCGACAGGCTGGCTACCGGGAGGCGGTATATGCACGGGGGCAGCCCGTTTCTCTTGACTTTGTGGCTGATGGAGCGCCTGGGGGTTCTTCGGGAAACTTCTGATATGATCAAGCCTTGGACATTTGCCAGGAGAGGGGTTTTGGTGGATTTTGATGATCAGGGCTCGTGGGAGCGATGGATGGCTGATCGCCAGACTGAAGATATCGGATGGTCGGTGCCTCATTGGCAGGTGGAGACTCGGAGAGTACTTCAGGATGGATCTCCCGTGGTTATGATTCCGGGGCTTTCTTAGTCCAACTTTTACATTCCGGCTTTGGTTCTGAGACAGTTCGGCTTGGAGCAGGTTCCTTTGGAGGACTTTGATGATATAGCCACCAGGGTGGTGGCTTCTGCTTCTATGGATGATCCTTCGGTGTTTCCATTTCTTTCCCGAGTATGGAGGTATGACGTCTTTCCTCCTCGGGTTATCCTCAGGCGTCCGAGACCTGTGTTCCTGACCACTTGGTACCTGGATTGGTACGAGAGGCATTTGGGGGAGACTCAGATGGCTATTTTGAGACGGCGTGAGGCCATTGTGGGTGCGGAGGACCTGACAGTTTCGGAGAGGAGGAGGGCCGAGGCGAGGGCCAACCCTCACGACCGGAGCGGAGATACTGTGACCGACTATGAGGCTTATGTCAAGAGGCAGGAGAGGAGGACTCCTATGCTACCAGCTAGGCTACAGGAGATGAGAGATGACGCTAGGGCTACTAAGGCCCTGACAGAGGCTGGTTTGATAGATCCTGTCCCTACACCAGAGCTTGGTAGGAGGAAGACCGACATTTTTCCTGTTCAGAGGAAGAAGACCCGAAGGGGGAAGAAGAGAGGGGATGCCAGTACGAGTGGCTTGGAGTGACCTTGAGGTTTCCGAGTATCCCTTTCTTGTTGTAAAGGCATACATTAGTTCAATTATGTATCTTAGTTTCTTTTAGTAGGTTGCCAGTTGTAGGAATGAACCGAGCTTAGACTCATCAAAAAGCTTTTAACTGTAATGAATATGTGAATTGCTTTAGAGTTTTTCGAGACGCTTTCAGGTCTTCGTAGTTCGACCCGGTTTTTTTTTGTTTTTTTTTTTTCGGTTTTGTTTTTTTGTTTGTTTTTTTTTTGGTGCAACCCTGTTTTTTACCTAGGCCGCCCTTTTCGGGTTTTCAACCTAGTTGGGTATTACTCTTTTAGCTCTCTTTTTTCTTTTTTTTGTTTCTTTTTTTTTGACTCAGTGTTTTACGCGTAGTATCTGCGCAGCTTGTCACCATTCACTGGGTGTACAAAGGGGTTTCCGTCGAGGTCTGCAAGTTGCATGGCTCCTCCGGAGAAGATCTTCTGGACGACATATGGCCCGACCCAGACGGGCTCCCATTTGCCAAGCAGGTTGATACGGACTGGGGGCTTCTCTTTCAAAACGAGATCACCTTCTCGGATCTCCTGATGCTTTACTTTCTTGTCGAAGGCTCTGGCCATTCTCCCTTAGTAAGCTCGGATATGTTCCATGGCCTTCAATCGGCGCTCATCTAGCAGGGCCAATTCATCATGGCGACTCTGGAGCCATTCGACCTCGTTGATCTGGCTTTCCAACAGCACACGGAGTGAGGGGATTTCTAGCTTGATTGTGAGTACGGCTTCCATTCCGTAGGTAAGAGCAAATGGTGTTTCCCCAGTTGCTTATGACGGATGTTCTGTAGCCCCAGAGTGCAAGGTGAAGCTTCTCGGGCCAATCTCTGCCTCGGACAGCCATTTTTCGGATGATGTTTTCCAAAGTCTTGTTTGCTGCCTCGACGGCTCCGTTGGTTTGGGGCCTATATGGAGATGACTTGTGACGGGTTATTCTGAATTCCGCCAGCAGCCTGTCGCATTCCCCTTCGAAGTGGGATCCATTATCTGAGATGATTTCGGCTGGCAACCCGTATCTGCATATGATGTTCTCTTTGATGAAAAGGGCTACTTTCTTTGAATTGAGGATTTTGTAGGATTTTGTAGGGTATCCTTTCCAGTTTCCTCGAAGAAACTACCAATCTGCGTCTCTTTAGGCTCTTCCGCAGTTCCCAGATTCACACTTGTCAAAATCTCTTCGGCAGCTTGGGCTCGATTTTCCTCCTTCCGAACAACCTGCTTAAAGATTTTTGTTCTCTTCTTTTTTTTGTTTATTTAATGTGTCTGCTTCTTTATCTAATGAATCATTATTAAATGTTTTTTTTATTAGTTAATTTATCATTAGTTAAAGTGGCAATCAAGGGATACTCAGAAAGGTCATTTCATTGAGAACGAAAAGGAATACAGCATTTGCTACAGACTCGTAGTCTTCGGGCGTAAGGCCGTCGGACGACTCTAGAGACTTAATCTTGACCATGAGGGACTCGGAGGACTCTAACTAGATTGACACAGAGGGACGGGGGACCAATCCAAGCTTGGCGATCATTTCTTCTTTGGTCGCGGACGAGCCTGAGAGAGTTTCCCGATTCTTTAATGGCATCGCTGTCAGGGGCGTCATGACTCGGGAATTGTACTGTTTCTGTCCTCCTTCCTCGATCATCGCTACTATTTCTTTGACTGAGCTGAAATCAATCAGGTCTGGCACCTGGATCTCTTCCCCGAATAACTGCTGCATAATCGGACCATCCCAATCATCAGAAAAGACTTCTGTGGCTTTGGCTTTCGGCACAGTCAATTCAAACTCAGGCTTCGGACCTTCCTGGGCAGTAGGAATTTTGGTAGTAAGCTTCTCGAATTGTTCCACTAGGCTTGGCACAACTTTGAAAGTGTACTCACTCTTCATGGTAGTGGTAGCCCCGGGTATCTTGGGTAGGCCCAGAAATATTCTACTGACCGGGTTGGCTTTGGCTCCCCTGAATTTGTTGAGGCTATCCTGTAGCTTCAGCCACCCTTCTGTAGGAGTGGGCTCTGTGATGTTACCCGGTTGTGTGGGACCCTTTACAAAGTAGTCAGCCAAATTAGGACTGAAAGGGAGAGATTTAGGATCGTCGACCGGGACCCTTCCTGTGATAGCTTCTTTCCTTCGTAGAGCAAATTCTTTTTCTTTCGCAGTGTCCACTGAGGAGGCCTCATATCCCAGGCCGTGGCGAGTTTTCTGTCCTTTCACCTCGATGAGTTTGTGAGTTCCTTGTTGGTGCTTCCCCAGACCGAGGCCAGGTAGATAGCTCATCTTTCTCATCATTTTCAAGACCGGAGGGATTTTATCCCGGGTGATTGTCAGATCTACGTTGCAAACTTGGGCCTTAGGAGGCTCGACCGTGAAGCCTGTTAGCATGAGACCTTCCTCATCATGTTTGATTTCCAGAATAGGTATTCCACCTATATCCGTGCCCTCCAAGGTGACTAAATCCCCGTAAATGGTTGTTAGGTCCCCATTCGAGACGAATTTCACACACTGGTGGAGGCTTGAGGCGACCCCCTTGACCTGATGCAGCCAAGGTCTTCCCAATAAGGCATTAAAAGTGATCGGGATGTCAATAACCTGGAATTCCACAGGTATCAATTTCTGGCCAAACCAGAGGTCCAAAGTAGCAACTCCAAGGACTGCTCGGGATGTCGAGTCGTAAGCTTTGACTGTGAGGGAAGAAGGCTTCAAGTCTGTGGACTTGATGTCAAGCAGGCTCATGATCTTTGCCGGAAGAATATTCATTCCGGACCCATTGTCAACCAGGACCCGAGGGAGGCGTCGTTCATCCAATTGGACTGTGATGAAGAGAGGCTCGTTATGATCGGCCCCGAATTGAGGGAGATCGAGATCTGTGAAAGTGATTATGTTCCCATAGTGGATGTTCCCAATTAATTGCACCACGTCATCGGGAGTAGCATCGATAGGCACTAGAGTGCGAGCCAGGCTTTCTTCCAGCTTTAGCTTGTGGGGATAGGATGAGGTGAGCAGGGACCAAAGAGAGATGTTGGCCTGTGTTTGCTTCAACTGGGTGAGCACGGGGTCCTCTTTCTCAGGGTTAGGAGCTTCGGCTGTCTTGACACCGGGATTACGGTTTTCCCCGGATGCTTGATCTGCTACTTTCTTATCTGTCTTGGGAATCCCTTGGAAGATTTGCCCGGATTGGGTCAACAGGTTGACTTCCTCATCAGTTGCTTCTTGACTAGATTTCTTCAATGCTGCTAAGGTCAACGGGGGAGCCTTTTTGGCTATCGGCCACTGGTTCTGACGGAGTCTAGCAATGGTGATGGGCTGAGCTTGAGCTGTACTGGCTCCTTCCTGGGCGGCCCTTATAACTGCTTCCCAAGTCACGGGCTTTTGAGTCTGGGGTTGTGTTGTTGCCCCCTGGATGGCCCAAAGAGCTAGGGCGTCCTCTGATTCGTTCCCATAGCCTGCCTTGCTCATAGTTATCATACAACAAGAGTTGCTATTCTCAGGGCTCGGCGGCTTTTCGATTTCATCCCCGGTATAGTGCAGCCATTCTGGTTCCTTTCTGTAATACTCAGAGCTGGAGATGATTATAGCACTCTGTGTGGGAGGCGCATCCGGTATCATGCCGGTTTCAGGACTTCTCTGAGAGCTGAAATACATTCGGGGAAGGTGACCTCTTCTTGGGTAACCCTGACAAGGAGTGTAACTTTGTTTTGGGGCAGATTTGATCTGACCATGGTTATTTTCTCATTGGGGAGGATAGGAGTTAGTTTCCCTCTCTCTAACAGATCCTCGACTATCACCCTGGATCGGATGCCTGAAAACCCTTTCCCCAAAGCATGGTAGGCAGTGTTAAACTCCAAAACATCCACGTGCTCAGACCCAGGAAACTTCATGGCCTTCATGTCCTCGGTTTCATATTCGTCTTCCGAAGTGTCTTCGGTCTTATGGCTATCAGCCTCCATCTCATCATACATCTTCTTTCTTTCACCCTTGCAAGTAGGGCAGCCACAAGTAAAGGATAGGCAACGTTCCCCCTCGTAGTTCGATGTAGCAGCTCGATAGATCAGGGTCCAAATAAGGAGCACCCGGGGTCCATTGTCGGGCAGTGGAGCAATTAGGAAGGCGTCATGTGGATCCATAGGTATGAAAGCCACTGGGGAGACGTTTAGATCAATAACCCTTTTTAGTGATTGCAGGCACTCGCTGTGCTCAAGTGGCTCGATTGTGACCCTCACGGTTGTTATGCCATCCATTCTCGGGAAAAAAGAAAGAGATCCGATGACGTTCACAAATTCCTCATCTTCTGGTCGTTAAAACCCTCCATTCTCGACCAGTGCTTCAATGAACCCTCTCCATTCACCGGCTAGGTTCTTATAAGGAACATTGTGTTCTAGGATTTCGGATGTGTACGGATCTGGGCGCGGGCTTTGTTGTCCCTCATCCTCTGAAGTATCCGGACACTGACCACAAGTGCATCTTACGAGGTGCAGCTCTTGGGGGCCCATCCCTATTGGCATTTGACTTGCATTTTCCGGTGGTTCTTCATCGTCGCTTGCTGACAACCAACCATTGTGTCTGGCTCCCATGGTATCATTTCCGGCCTGATTGTTCTAGATTGATTCCGGATCTGGGGCCTCAGTTGACTCTTCGCTCTCGTCATCATCATCGTCATCGCTGTCATCGAAATCATCTTCCCATACTACCGGGATTTCGGCTGAGAGGGAACGCCGATCAAACCCGTTAGGGGAATATGGGTGTGTGCAGCCGCAAAAATTGTCATATGCTCCCATTCCCAGAAGTGGTAATCGTGACTCAGCTTCTCCTCCCAGAAACTGCGGGGGAAGAGTGAGAGGGGGTGGCACGTATTTGACTCCCGGCAGGATATAGAAGGAATCCTCCTCCTTTGATTTTTCGCTGTTCTCGGGATCATATTCAGCCTCTCCCAAAACCAACTTGCAGAAGTGTACTAGCTCCAGATGCTCTTCGGCCTTTTTGCTGATAAGCCCAGTACAGGCGCCCGCCGGAAGCTTTCTTGCTCGATTCTTCTCGATTGTTCTAACCATCTTGTGTAAATGGTTTTCTCATGTTTTGACCGGAACAGCCCCAGTTCTTTAGTATCAGCTTTCCCCTCATCCGAGAAATAGCGGGCCTCGTATTCTTGCAGGAAATCTCTGACATGAGACCAAGGTGGGCTGACTTGTTCATCGTCCTCAAGGTTGATGGGGAATCCGAATTCAGGATCTTCGACAAGGTTGGCCATGGGTATTTGGGGACCTTCATCAGCATCTTCCTGGGCATGCGAAGGTTCTCTGCATTCAATCATATTCACCTGATTATGGTTCCTTGGCAGAGGATTTTTGACTTTATTAGGCCCCTCGGGGCCTTCCAACTTTCCTTGCTCTATCAAGCCTTGGATCGCCTTTTTCAGAGTGAAGCAGTTGTCATTCAGATGTCCGTGGGCTTGATGAAAAGCACAATACTTTGAAGTATCCACGGGAGCGTTCGGATTCCTGGGTTGGTGTAGACACCCCATTCTGAACTCATAATTACATGATTACACTACTCTTCATCTCTCTTTTATGTTTTGATGAAAGCATATCAGTTTCGTCATGTTTCGTTAAGTTTCTAACTAACCTCGTTAGTTTTGGACCTAACTGACTAACGGAACAGCTGAAGTGGACAAAATGGTCATTTGACTAGTTATCTCGCACGAGATAAGCTGTCTCGCGCGAGATATCCCCTCGACAGGATGTGCAGAATCACAATTCTTCTCCGTTTCAAACTCTCTTTCTGGATAAAACCTTATCAATTCGGGTATCCAATCACAACTGAGTTCTAGAACCTTCTGATAGGGTTTTACCTCTCCACTTCTTCCTATCTATCACCTATAAATACTGGATGACTTTCAGTGTTTTGGGGGGTCGACAATTCTGATCCTTGATCAAGAAAACACACAACACACACAAATTTGTTGGTTTCTTTCCACGAAAGACTCCTTCAAATCACTCACAAACAACTCCTAAATTCGTCCTTCAACCACGTTGATTGACGAACATCGAAGCCCGAATCAAAGGACCAAGGCGAAGCTCCGTCCGCATCAAGATCCAAATCAAGGATCGAGGCGAAGCTCTGTCCGTATCAAGTTTCAACTCTAAACTTGAGTCGAAACTCTGTCCGCATCCCTCCTCAAAAAATGTAATCATCCTTTAAACTTTCGTTTCTCTTCTCAACCTCTCTATTGATTTTAGAGTAGTGTAATCCCATCAAAAGGATTAGCCTAGAGTCCCTTCAGTCAATGAAGGCGATCTCGAAGCATACAATCCGACATTCCTAATCAAGAAATTGATTAGGTTTTATTTGTTCTTCTTTAATTATTTTATTAAAAAGATTGAAAACCTCTCTTTTCTTTAGCAAGACCGATCTCCGAATTGGGTGAAATGGATGTCTTCTAAACCTACCCATTTCATAACCTAATCCCCGAACTCAAATCTCTTTCAAAATGGTTTTCCTATGTTTCCAAACGAATAATATAGGTGGCGACTCAAAAAGATGAAAAGATGAAATTTTTTCACAACGCTACAGTGGCGACTCCGCTGGGGATTTAAAATTAAGAGGCTTAAACTTGCGTCAAAATTAAAAGAGAGGTTTTCAAAAATTTTGTAAATTCGAATCTTTTGCTCTCAGATGAGGCATGTCTCGCGGCGAGATATCATATCTCGCGCGAGATATTGCTTCGGCAATCTGGTTGTTTTCTGGTTTCTCCCGTTTGTCTCATAGTCCAAGACGAGAGCCGAACATGCAAGGGGGATCCCAGAATTCCTTATCTGCAGAGTTCCCGCATCTTAAGGCCTCCCTTAAGGTGTAGAACTCGAACCTTCGTTTCCTTTAAATAATTGATTATTATTTATAAACTGCGTGCGATTGGGTTTTATTTAATTAAAGTCCGGTCCATTGGGGATTCGGGAGTTGTAAATTGAATTATTTATCTCTCTTTCTCTCTCTTTATGTGGAACTACGACGGCCTGAGTCTTCCTAAATTGGGAGAAACGTAGGCAACCACTTGGTGCGGCCATTATCTGTTTTCCTTTTGATTTCAAAAAAAAAAATCTCTATTTTACTCTATCACCTAGATCGACTCTCACCCACGCGCACTCATTTATATCTGTCATTGCACTACATACCCTCTATAAACCCGGGACCCACACTAAGGACGGATGACGGTAACCACCTAGTCGCCGGTCTCTCCGAAGTTGGACCATCCCACTCCGCGTATTCAATCCACCTAGATTGTCATATCGCGGGGAGCCTAGCCTTCCAGCCCTGCATCGCCACATATCATGTAGATTGTCTTTCTAGGAACACTCCGTGACCGGTCGGTTTTGACTCGATAACTTTTCTTGTCTTTGACCAAAATAAAGTTAATGTAAAATTGACTATCGAGAAAGGATTCGGAAAAGTCCCTTCGGAAAAAGAAAAAGTCCCTTCGGAAACGTCCCTTCGGAATGACCCTTTCGGAAGTCCCTTTAAAGAAAAAAAAAATCCTTCCGGTCAATTTTACGTGGCTTTATTTTACAAAGAATGGTTAATTACCGAGTTCCTAGGTTTGGTTTGAATTACGTATACCTGCAAGATTTACCTAGGATGCTAGATAGAAAACGGATCTTTGTCCGTCTGACCATGAATTTAGGAAATAAAAAGGAATAAAATCCATTTCTCCGAATGGTTATCTCGTGCGAGATCACCTCGTCTCGCGCGAGATATTATTTGCACATTTTGTGTTTGTGATTGATAATCGATGTGCGCTCCCTCCTTGAGTCAAAACTCCGTCTCTAATAAAAATAAAACTTCAAAAAAAAATCACTCGTGAGGTAATCTTAACCATCATCCTTTTCTCCATCTAGGATCGTTTGGGGCTAATATTCGAAAAGACGTTTCATTAAGATATCTCGGGTTCATCCCTAAGGTCGTCAAGCTCCCTTACCTCTCCAACGGTAGCATCTCAATTTCTTTCCAACATGATGAATTCCGAAGCACTCAAGAAGGAAATTGAGGATCAAAGGATTCGATATGAAGAAATGCTACAAGCCCAAGCCGATGAAATGGAGGCCCGATTAGAACTTGAAAGGAGAATCCAAGCCGGGGAAATGAAAGCCATGGTTGACGAACTCCAAGCCATGAAACTACAATTGGCCGAATTAAGCTCAAAGAAGAAAGATAATGAGACCTCTTCCGATGATGAAGTATCATACACTAAGAAAGCTAAAAGGCACCGCAAGCACAAGAAAAAGGTGTATGAGTCTAGCTCATCATCTTCCTCCTCCGAAAATGAGAGTTATGCTTCCAAGAAAGAAAGCAAGGACGAACCACTTACCATGGCAATGCTAGAAAAGAAACTTTCATCCCTCGATGTGAGTAAGGGAGCCTCGCTCTCTATCAACTATGACACCCTTCGTCAATCCATGTCAAAGCTTCCTAGAAAGTACAAGACACCCGACATTGCAAAATTCAATGGCACTACTTGTCCAAAAATCCATCTGGAAACCTACTCTTGGGCCATGCTACCTATGGGTGTCGATGACAACTTGCTAGTTCAATGCTTCCCTCAAACCCTTGACGGTGCCGCTAGAGATTGGTATATGACTCTTCCACTCTCCACAAGGCTTGATTGGCCACTCGCCAGTCGTACCTTCCAAGAGCAATATGAGGACAACTCCACTTACCGCACCACTAGGAGAGACCTTGAGCAAACCAAGCAACTTCCGAATGAATCATTCGCAGACTTCGTCAAGAGATGGAGGATCAAACTGACTGAAATCGTTGATAGGCCAAGCCTAGACGAACAAATTCATATCCTACTTCAATGTCTCCGCGAAGAGTACCAAGAGAAGCTTGCCGGCAATTACTTCCCTAGTTTCGTCGAACTCCATAAATCGGGCCTTAGAATCGATGAATTGATCCTTCTTAGAAAGAATTCAGAAAAGGAGAATCGTCCAACAAAGGGGAGCACCGGTCGTACCTATCATGATTTTGGTGGGGCTACTCTTAAGGAAATGTTCGATGATCTAGTAGGCCAAGGAAAATTGAAGCCAATGGAAGACTATCATCCGAAGAAAGTGAGAGAAGATTGGGACCACGACAAATTTTGTGATTACCATCAGTTTAGTGGTCATGACACCAACAATTGCTACAATTTGAGGGATGCCATCCAAGACTTGTATGAAGCCGACAAGATCAACTGAAGCATCACCACCTTGGGGCTCCGATTGTCCTCTCCCTTTTCCTTTGAAAAAAAAAAGAGGAAAAAAAAATATAGATTAGGTCAATTTTCTAGTATGTTCTCGAAGAGTCATTCTGTCATTCTAGTCCATCTCTATCTTCTCTAATTTGTGTCAAGTGAACTATCGAGTCTGTTTCGAATTTCCTTATCAATAAAAGTTATCTCTTTATTCTAAACACTTTCTCTAAAGTTGTTTTTCTTTATGAGTATCATTTGATCTATGTTGAATAGTGGACCCTCATTCCTTAAATCATCACGAAAAATAGAAACATCTAAACAAGTTTGAAATGAAAACTATCATTAGAAGGCTTAAGGCTAAACATTACTCCTGTTGAAAGTCGAAGATCAACAAACGAAGGAAGCCAAAGGCGCTGCTATCAACATTCATCCCAAGAAGAGTGGGGCTACTCAATTCAAGGCTTTGAGAGTACAAAAATAAATAAAAAGCTCGCTAGGTCGAAACTCCTCAATTCCTCCTAGGCAAAAATTAGAGCATAAAAAAAAAAAAAAAAAAAAAACAAGAAGAAGAAAAAACTCTCAAGCCTTCATCGCCCCACAACAAGGATGAAATTTCAACAAAGGCAAGAAGGACTCTCCCGCAAAGAAGAAGAGTCAAGTGATATCAATCCCTCAACATCCTCTTACAATGAAGCCCGAATGGCAACGCAAATGAAGAAGACTTTCAACATCAATCCATAAAGAGAAATGTTTAGCCTTAATTCATACTAATGATTGGCTTTCTTTTCAAATTCGTTAAGAAATTTCTAGATGATACAAGGTCCATTAAAAGTAGAACAACTTTTCTAGTCCTTTGAGCCATATAGCGTTCTTTGTTGAGTCTAGGGGCTTTCTCTCAGCCATTCTCATACACACTCTTGAAATCCAAGCATCAAAACTGGGGCTTCCTAACCTTTCCTCCCCCAGTCAATCTCTACTCAAACTGTCAAGAGTAATCAAATCTGCATTAGGGGCTTTCCTCTTCGTTTCTCACTCTCATCATTAGAGAATACACTCCCCCAAAGAGTCAATGCTTGGATAACCTTCCAAAAAATAGAGTCTGTCTCTCCTCAACTAAACTTGAGATCTCATCCTTAGTGAGATTCTTCCATCTGAGTCCCCTTCGAGTAAACATACTTTTCAAAAAAAATGGCTCGCTAGGTTGAAAACTCGTAAAGAGCGGCCTAGGCAAAAGTTAGAGAACAAAAACAAAAGACGCAAAAGAGATGCCCGCTAGATTGAAAACCCGAAAGGGCGGTCTAGGCAAAAACCAGGGTGCGTCACTAAAGAAAAAAAAATCATCAAAGGGAAAAAGGAGGAGATCCTTCTTCAATTCATTCAGCCTCACAAACCTGTTCATGAAGTCATCTGCAGCATACAAGAAGTCTTGGGGCTTAGTGTCGAGAGAAGCCTTGGAAAATACATGCTTTCGAATAGGCATCATAAGTTATACATAGAAAAAGCCATTGGAGTGGTTTGGACATCGTTCAGTCAATGATCATCACATGAGAAACTTGGGGCTTGACGATGAAGAAGTCCTATGACAACAAAAAATCCTTGAAGCATCCTGAACCTTAGTGTTGAACTTCGGTTATCTCAACGGAATCCTATTAGACGATTGTCTCATTCGATCTTTAGATGGACCTCACGAGTTGGTCTTCTAAACCAAAATCTAAATCACAAACAATTTTCAATCTCACATAATAGAACTCATTCTCCCCGCTGATTCTTGGAGTCGAGTGCACATTGATCATCTTGAACAAACAAATGCTTAAGTGAATGTATGTTGTTAGGCAAATGCTTTCACTAACCCTCTTGCAAGAATTAAAGCACGTCAAGTGCTTACTTTTAGATCAAGCATGTTGAGTGTTTGGATTTCGCCTACCATCTACCTTTCCATATAGCAATGCATCCAATTAAGTGCGTCGAGCATCTCTTAAAGTGTCAAGCATCCATTGCGTCAAGCAACCATTGCGTCAAGCAACCATCGCGTCAAACAACCAATGCGTCAAGCATCCATCGCGTCAAGCAACCATCGCGTCAAGCAACCTTTGCGTTAAGCAACCATCGCGTCAAGCATCCATCACGTCAAGTGCCATGCGTCAAGCATATTCCAACAAAAAAAGCCCGATTCAACGCCCAGACAGGTGGATCGTCAACAATTAGGTGTGTCAAACATCCAAGATGTGTCAAGCATCTAGGGTCAGTATGTCAAATACTTACCTTATCAAAAGCCCGATTCAACGCCCAGACAGGTGGATCGTCAACAATTAGGTGTGTCAAGCATCTACAAGTAGTATGTCGAGTAATACTCAACAAAAGCTCGGTCTTGAATCGCCAGGATCGTCACCTCAATAAAAGCTCGGTCCCGAATATCCAGGATCGTCACCTCAACAAAAAGCTCGGTCCCGAATCGCCAGGATCGTCACCTCAACAAAAGCTCGGTCCCGAATCGCCATGATCGTCACCTCACTTCCACAAAAGACAGGTATCTTCAGAATTGGGTCATGATTTGATTCCTCAGTATGGATTTGCTTTTTCAAAAATAAAATCTCCTCGATTTTCAAAAAATGATTTTCAAAATACCTAAAGCAACCTTTTCGTGTTTTGGAGTCGAACTACGTTTTGGTCTGATTCTCCGATAGAGATACGTAGGCAGCCGTGCGGCACGACCATCCCAGTGTTCAGAATGATGTCTTTTCTATCGACGACACTTCTTCTTTCATAAGACCTGTCGCCGAGGGGCTCTGTAGACACCCCATTCTGAACTCATAATTACATGATTACACTACTCTTCATCTCTCTTTTATGTTTTGATGAAAGCATATCAGTTTCGTCATGTTTCATTAAGTTTCTAACTAACCTCGTTAGTTTTGGACCTAACTGACTAACGGAACAGCTGAAGAGGACAAAATGGTCATTTGACTAGTTATCTCGCACGAGATAAGCTGTCTCGCGCGAGATATCCCCTCGACAGGATGTGCAGAATCACAATTCTTCTCCGTTTCAAACTCTCTTTCTGGATAAAACCTTATCAATTTGGGTATCCAATCACAACTGAGTTCTAGAACCTTCTGATAGGGTTTTACCTCTCCACTTCTTCCTATCTATCACCTATAAATACTGGATGACTTTCAGTGTTTTGGGGGGTCGACAATTCTGATCCTTGATCAAGAAAACACACAACACACACAAATTTGTTGGTTTCTTTCCACGAAAGACTCCTTCAAATCACTCACAAACAACTCCTAAATTCGTCCTTCAACCACGTTGATTGACGAACATCGAAGCCCGAATCAAAGGACCAAGGCGAAGCTCCGTCCGCATCAAGATCCAAATCAAGGATCGAGGCGAAGCTCTGTCCGTATCAAGTTTCAACTCTAAACTTGAGTCGAAACTCTGTCCGCATCCCTCCTCAAAAAGGTAATCATCCTTTAAACTTTCGTTTCTCTTCTCAACCTCTCTATTGATTTTAGAGTAGTGTAATCCCATCAAAAGGATTAGCCTAGAGTCCCTTCAGTCAATGAAGGCGATCTCGAAGCATACAATCCGACATTCCTAATCAAGAAATTGATTAGGGTTTATTTGTTCTTCTTTAATTATTTTATTAAAAAGATTGAAAACCTCTCTTTTCTTTAGCAAGACCGATCTCCGGATTGGGTGAAATGGATGCCTTCTAAACCTACCCATTTCATAACCTAAGCCCCGAACTCAAATCTCTTTCAAAATGGTTTTCCTATGTTTCCAAACGAATAATATAGGTGGCGACTCAAAAAGATGAAAAGATGAAATTTTCTCACAATGCTACAGTTGGAAATTCTCCAAAGGCCGCAGCAAGCCTTCTTTCACTAGTCCCCTAAAGATGTCATTCAGAGGCATTCCAAAGTTTTCGAGGTTCATGACCCGTGGCCTGGGCTCGGCTGGTTTTCTGGGAGCAAAATGAGTTGTGTTATTACATTCCTGTCCCGCGTAGTTAATCACCTCTTTGCCTTTAGCAGGAGCAGGGGCGATGTTTAAAGGAGGAGCCCGATATACGTAGGTGTGCGGCACGGTTGCTGATTGTAAGCCTTTTCAAACTTAGCTGCGGAGTTAACCATGGCCTGTAAGTCTGAGTACGGGAAGTGACTGAGGGAGGCTCTCAGATGTGGTTTCAGGCATGACTGAAAGATGTCCAGTTGCTCCTCTTCAGAAGGAGGGATTGCCATCTCACTGAGTTTCAGATTCCACCGCTTGTAGAAATCCCCAATATTCTCATTGGGACGCTGCACTGTTGTCTGCAGATCAACTCTATTTGTTTCCCATTCCAAGTTAGCTTTGTACTTTTCTGTGAAGGCATTAGTAATCTGGTCCCATGTAGCCCTGGCCTCGGGTTTTAGGCGGAAGAACCATTTTAAGGCACTGGATTTCAGAGATAGACTGAAATAGTCAGCCAACTGCTGATTGGTACACCCTTTGGCCTTCATCGCCAAGGTATACGTGTCCAGATGAGTTTTCGGGCATGCAGTACCATCAAAGAGGTCCAAATTCGGCATAACAAATTTGTGAGGCAAGGGAACGATGGAGTCCGGGTCCGTAGGCCGGAAGGCAGACTTCTTAGCGGTCAATTCAGCAATCTGCGCTTTCATTTTCTTATGCTGCTCCATGAACCAGGCCAGATGAGGGTCTTGTGGCGGAGCCATTGCGTTCAAACCGGTGGCCCGAGCTAGAGAGGAGCTGCCACCGGCGGCAGATGGTGGAGGGAACGGCCGATCCGGGAAGTAGGTGAAAACATCCTTGGCCCAAATTGCCGGGGAGCATGAGTAGGAGCCTGGGCGAAGGGATAGAACCTTGCGGCCTGCTGTTGATTTTCAACTGGCAAAGTGGGTGGAGGCAGTCCCGATGTAGTCGGGTAGCTTGGATTTCCGGAGTGAGACCCATAAGTAGGCTTAGGTGCGGGCTGCTGTCCCTGATTGTTGAATTGCATGGCTGGCTGAGGCGATGGTGTATAACCCGGGGGAATGCTGCGGTCTGGTGATTCTCGATGAGAGGCTGGGATGGAGGTTTGGTAACCCATCGAACCCTGAGTGAGAAATGGGTTTGTGAAAGCTGTGGGAGGAGCAGCTGAGCTAGCATCATTCTGAGGAGGGGCTCCTGACGGCTGTTGAGGCATGCCGAACTGTTGTTGTGGCCCTTTGAACTGTTGCTGTGAAGGCCCAGATTGATCGGTTCCAAACTGAGGCGGGATCCCAATTAGTTGTGGCATTCCGAGGTAACCCCAACCATGAGAAGACATTCCGTACTGATTTTGCCCCCACTGGGGAACTGCGAACTGATTTGTGCCGTCGGGCTGCATGGATTCAGTGGTCTGAAGCTGGGGGGCTGGCTGACCCGAAGATCGAGGAGCATGGTTTCTGGTAGTGGTACCATAGGAGGTGGGTGGTGGCATCCTGGAGTAATCAGGGCGACTGAGAGTGGGATTGGCGTCCTCTTCCTCTTCCACGGTGAAGGTGCCATCAGGATTGAGGCTGGTCGCCAAACCGTGGCTTTTGATAGCCTCCATAAGGCTATTCAGTTGTGCTTCCTGTCGTAATCTCATCTGTTCTGCTAACTGATTCTACTGCTGTTCTGTCTGAGGGGTCCCGGGAGGCGGAGTGACGTTGTCCCCATCATTACCGGCTGATGCAGACATTCTGAAACCCGGAGTCGGAACAAACGATGCGCTTGACTCTTCCCAACTGATCAAACGGTGACCCGGTGTCCGGAACCAACCTTTGTGAGGAGCTGCGGGGGGGGGGGGAAAGACACGAGGGTTCAGAGATTTGGGAATTGAAAGAGGGTAGGTGTTTGGGCTTTGGGCTCATGCAACATGCAGTTATTTGTTCTTGTTTACTTAAAACATGTTTTATTAACCTAATCGGTTGGAAAAGATTGCTCTTCTTTTTCGCAAACTACTTTGGATCCTGGATCAGTGGGCCCCGTCACTACGTCTATAAGCCCCTCGTATTCCACCTGTATTTCGACCTCCCAGGGTGGACAGCCCCGGGCGAGGGTCCTATAGGGCAAGCGGGTCCCACCGACCGAAAGAAAAACGATCCTAAAAGTCTGGCGGGTAATCGAGTCTTAACGAGCATTCGATGTAAATTACGGACAAAGCTGACGTCAAAGTCAAGATCATGTCCGAGGGCTCGACGAAAAGTCGGCATGATTTGGACTGATAAATGTCCACGATTGATCTTGACTTGTCGTCAATTAGGCCGTAATTAGGCATGGAATAATTGTTAATTCTTGATGACTCAGTGTCATGCTGGGAGTCAGTGTATAATTTGTGCCAGTGGAGTCAAAGTCAAGGCGCCAGTCAATATCTGGTCAAAGCCCGTGACGGAAAACCGCGAGACTTCGGCTGATTAGGGTCCCGAAAGATATTGACTTGGTATGCCGACTAAGGCTTGAAAGGAAAGGTCTATACACAGACAGGGCATGACACAGACCAGACTAAAAACCAACCGGGTCTCGGACAAAGTGTGTCACGGACAAGTGCATGGTCGACACGAGGCTCCATGGGATGTTTGTGTAGTCCCGTGCTTGCACCGAGAGTCGTAATAAGACCAAACGGGCCGCGACAGGGATTTCCCCGGGTTAGGGACGTAGTGTGCAGTGTAAGGTCACGTACGCGTAGTGTGCAAGCAGTCTATCTTCTTTTTCTAAGTAAAATAGAAATTTTTCATGTGTCTTAAAAAGTATGATGCATGATTTATTTTTTTTGAAAATTTTCTTTTTGATAAATCCCTTTTTTTTTTTGAAAATCTTTTTTTTTGAAATTTTTTTTTTGAATTTTTTTTTTTGAAAGCAAATGAACACATAAGCACATAATTCAAAATTCAAGGCAACGGGTCCGATAGTCAAAATTTTGACTTTTCCGAGGCGCCAAAGCAACACGAAAATGTGAAAAATCAGCACACACTCCACAAATGATTTCGAATGCCGGGACGGAAGCTTGACCCTCAAAAACTTTTCTTTCTTTTTGAAAACAATGATACCGGTACGTGGGATTGTTAAACCACAATTTATTCCCGACTCGTGTTAGGAGGCGATAACGGGAAGTTTAATGGTTTCCACCAATATACCAAATATCATATTTTTTTTTAAAAAAAACTTATTTATCCCCAGCAGAGTCGCCACTGTGATGTACCCGATTTTTTTTTTTTGAAATCAAACGGAGTCGCCACGCCATTTTTGTTTTAAGGGCCAAAACTTTGAAAAATGCCCGAGATTAGAGATTTGGGTTCGGAGGTCACGTTACACGCCGGGAAGAACGTTAGTGTTCACCCGGAATGCCTCGTAAAACGAGTCTTTCAAGCTTAAAAACCATTTGTGTGTGTGTGTGTGTGTGTTTTGGCCAAAATAAGTTGAAACTGAAAAGTAAAAATTGGGAACTCTTTATTAGAATTTGAAAAAATCCCATGATTTTTGGTGTGATTTTTGGGTTGAGTTTTGGTACTCAAAAGATTTTTTGAAGTTGAAAAACATTTCTGCCAGAATGAAAAAGGCAGTGGACACTTTATTTTAAAATGGGTTTAAGGGCTTAAAAATCTCAGAATCTGGGGAAAGTCCGAGAATTAAAGTTGTTCAAAACACCTAAAATAAGGATTCTATAAAATAACATTCCCATTTGGAGTTGATATAGTGGACCAAAACCTTCTGGAAATCTCAGATATGAAATCTGGACTTCCAGAGACTGAGGAACTGACTTTTAAAAGATAATTTGAAGAAGGGAGTTTTACTCACGAAAAAAATAAACTAAAAATATTTCTGGAAATCTATGAATGTTGGCTACAAAAAGTGTTTTGTAGTCAACACCAAATTCCAAGTTTCTGTATGTCCAAAAAATTAGACCATGGACAGAGGTCTTAGAGAAAGGCTACTGGACAGCAACTTCCTCATGAAGAAAAACATGATTTTAAAAGGGATTTGACATCCATGCTTGTCCCCATTTACTTAGGCTTTGATTAGTAGTCACTAGACATTTTAGTGGTGATCTACTATATCAAGCCATCCTTAGGGTACATTAGGACTTAAGCATTTCATTTGCTTGGGAAGGAGAATTTTATCCTTTGAAATCAAGATTTGATGTATGAAAATGATTTTTAGGGTTTTGAAAACATGTTTGTAAGTAAGTAAGAACACTTTGAAAGTAATGTTGATCCTTATAGAGGATCATCCATGGAGATGAACTTCCATGGTGATCCTCTTGGATCTAGTGCAAGAAGATGAACAAACTACATTTTGGAGTTTGAAAATGCATGCATGGATGAGAGAATTTTAGGGTGAGGAGAAGGAGGTTATACCTATCTTCTTTGTGTTTTGTGTTTGAATGGATTCAAGGCTTGAAAGTGTTTAGGGTTTGGATGTGTTTAGGGTTTGTGATTAGAGTTGGTCAAAGAGAAAACAAGTAGATAACAATGAAGTCCTCTATGTTTTCTCTCTAATCCTCCTCCAAGGGGTGATTTGAGCTTGGGTTAGTGTATGTATGAGAGTGATTTGAAAGTGTTATGAGTGAGTGGGATTTGGGAAAGATTCAAGAGAAAATGGTGGCAATTCAAGTGAATTCCCACAGTTTTCTCCCTATTTTTCGCCAAGGTGCAGTTGTAAAATGTGTTGTTCCTCTTTATTTCTGTGACTGAAGGCCTCAATTTATAGGCACTCTGAAATTACAAACCTATCCGCGCGGATGACTCTGAAGGCGTGCACTGTTCATTAAATGCTGCTCCAGGCTTTGGACAGGAAGAATAAAATTCAAATTAAGCAACCAGAAAATGTTCCAGCCACTTCTATTTCGGGTTTTTGACCTTTCTTTTGCTTTTTTGATTCTTTTCCATGGTTTATCTTTAAATGGCAATCCCTAATCTACCCTCACTTTGTTAGAAATGTTAGGAATTGTTAAAAATGTTAAAACATTCGTTAATTTTCTAACGAAAATACTAACAACTCAAATTGGAGCACTTACAATTAGCCACATTATTTGTTGGGCTATATTCTATATCATAATAAATATTACCATTTTTTCTTATATTTACAACTATACACTCTACTCCATCAATTTTTTATTTTTTTTAATTTTATAATTTAATATATTTTTATGAATTATGGAAAGTATTTTACGGGTACAATTTAATCAAATTGAATTATCAAATCTCTTAAAGTAATTATTTCATCTTCACATTTGTCAAACATACATCACAAAATCTATACACTCCTCTTTCCTCCTTCCCCATTTACAGCTTTACCACACCTGCCAACTCAATTATAAGCCCTTCAATAAGCACAAATTATCATCATAAAATTTGGACAAATATCAAATCCAATGGAAACAATGAAAATTGTAAAATATCTCATTTGCAGATTGGTCAACCTTAAGTCTACCACTTTATAAAATTTTATAATTTTTTTTAATATCATGTAGAATAACAATTGTTACTAAGAATAAATAATACATTATTAAAAAAAAAGTAATGACAAACAAATAAAATCGTAAAGTTATTTACATATTTTTATACAAAATTATTTCTTTTTATTGATAAAGCAGCAGTATAAATGACATTGGTTATTATGCATCTGTAAACAATACTGAAGAAAATTTGTAGTATTTAAACAATAGTATGAATATTTATCTATCATTATTTAAAGCTTTAAATTTTTTTATGACAATTTAATAGTAGTAATAGACGATAAATGATAAAACAACTTACTAAATAAAACTAATCACAAAGAGAATCTCATAAATATTAATATTCTATACTACTAATTTATCACTCATTTTAACCATTAAATATCCCATAACCACATCAATCCCTTCCAAAGCTTGCAAGCTTGCAAAACTTAATCCTCTCTCATTCAATATAAAATTCTCAAACAAATTATCTACCTAGCCCTCATTTCTCACCCTCATTATTATCCCATAACCACCTAGTGTTACATCCGATGCACGGGCTATTACTTATACACAAACGACATAAATTAATATAGGAAAAAAAGGACACATATATATGTTATACATTATTGGAAAACCTTCTGTAAGACTAAATTGTCGGTACAAATAGCAGAATGTTCAGGAATTTTGTCATTATATATCAAAATCCCCACAAAATCCGCCCAACTCCACCTAATTTCCACATCTTTTTTCTTTCCTCATTAATACGGAGTACTACATATTTTTGGTTTATCTATTATGTCTAATGTTTGAATTAAAAAAGAAATTAAAGATCAACAACATACATTTATTTCTTCATTTCCGGTAAAACCGTCCCTGATGCTGCAGGAATTGTGCTTATCAGTAATCCTCCACGTGGCAGGACCAATCACCTGGCTTCTTGACCTGAAATCAGAACCCACGACTAGCCGGATGGGTCTCCGGTGAAGACGCTCGGGCGTGAGAGTAAGATAACGATGTATATAGCTCAAAATGTATTGAATAATGAATTCAGATAACAAAATAGCAGTTACCTTTTACCGTTTGGTAGTGATGAAGTATTTATAGACAAGAGTGGTGTATTTTTGGGGAGGCGACATGTGCTCCGAGATTGTAGCGGAAGTTACTTGGTTGTGGGAACGTGTCTATAATGGCCCCTGATTTGTAGGGATGTGGTTATGAGAATTGTTCAACCAAATACGCCGGCAAGTGTCAGGTCGTCACTTGTTGTTAAGGTCGAGATCGTCATTTAAGGAATGGTCGACCTGACTATCGGGTAGAGCATGGTTCGTACCCGAATTGTAGTATGGATTCTGAGGTCGGACTAAGTTAGGTCGGGACCTGGTGGGTCGGACCATGAGCTTAGTCGACTTATACTTGAGATGGGCTTTGGGCCTTGTTTTGATTGGGCCAGCCTCATTGAGAATGTGAGAGTCAAGGCTGTCTATGATTGGGATTTACCCGTTTGGCCCAATTCGACACTTTTGGTATGTTCAGTGGCCCCCAACTTTCGAGTTGATTTTGTCGACTTGAAAGTTAAATGATGAAAAATAGTTACTACTCGCAGGTCGCTACTCGTTTCTGAGGTTTAGTCAACCTAATATGACATGGCACAATCCTGGACGTCGGCGATGAACGGTCGGAGATGAAGGAGCGCCGAATTTTGTCATCATTGCTACTCTGACGCTTGGAACTCCTTCTCGAAAACCGCTTCGGCTTTTAATTTTGGAAAATCAATTTTGAATTTCTTTTCCCTTTCCAAATTTAGGAAAATATAAATACTCAGAATTCTTCTCAAATTCGAATTCTTACCGTCTCCAAACTCTCCTTCTCCGGCGATAATTGCGGAATTGCGGCAAGATTTAAACCCAGCTCTCGGCTTTGGCAACGAACTCCCCTTCTGCACTCAATTAAGGTATTTCCCTGATACATTTGCTTTAGGGTTTATGTTTCTGCTCTGTTTTCGCTTTTTGCAATGGCTAGAACCTTTCGTAGTGAACCTGGCGCTTGGTATGGGTATTGCACTGTTAACCGTAGAGTGTATAAGAACGTGAACGGTGAGTGGAGAGTGATGTCCTTGGATGAGTGTGCCTCTATTTTGACCAGGTGGGAGTTGAACTTCAGTGAGATAGGTTTGCCCATTGTAGGGGGCGTTGAAAACCTTGTAGTCGATGATTCAAACATCGTCACTTTTCATCTATTCCACGAACTGCTCGACCATATCACTTTGTTTTATGTTAGGGACGTCCACAAACCCTCCTTCCTTAGAAATAGAATAGGTTTTCCAGGGGAGTCTAGGTCGTCCTTAGGTAGGTCGACTGAACATGATCATAGGACTGACTCCCCTGCTTCCTCTTTTGTTTGTACAGATATGGCGACTCAAGAAGGAAATGCTGCCTCGACTTCTTCAGGTCCCAGGATTGTGAACGCGTTTGACGACTCATTTGTTCCAAGAAAAAATGAAAGGGGTTATGTTCCCCAAGGGCCATTGCGTGGCAATAAGAACTTGCCCTCTAGGTATAGTGTGATTAGGGAATTTTACGAAGTCAGCAAAGAGGACTACCAAGTGACCATCTATACTCAGAAGGAGTTCATGAAACAGTTTAGGTCGACCTTCACCAAGGATGCCACTAGGGTTGCCTTCTTCTATGGTCAGTTTGTAGCTGGCCTCAGGTTACCTCTTGATCCCTTTATTAACGAATTTTTGGAGTGTGCCAATGCCCTACCCCTTCAGCTTGGAGCCAATACTTGTAGGGTTCTTGTGTGCTTTGCTATGGTGTGTAGATTCCTGGGGTATGAACCTTGTATGAGGGTATTCAAGGAGTTTTTCTGTATTAAGTATAGTGGGGAGGATCTGAGCATCAGCACCCCTTCCAAACCCAAATCTCCAAAACTTTTCACTAATCTTCCTAGCAAGCACAGTGGATGGAACTCTCATGTAGTGGTGGTAGAGAGTAGATTAGGATGGGAATTCCCATTGCCCAACGACGAAACAGAAACTATTGATGAGAGGGACTATTGGGAGCCATCCTGGCACCTTAACTTGTACAGGGCTTTGTGTCGATTAGTTGAGAGAAGGCCCATCAGCTGGGAGAGTCTGCTCACCACCAAGTATAATTTCGTCCAGGCTGGAATGATGTCTGGGGATGGAGTGGTAGAGCCCCTTATTCCTGTGTTGAGAGGCCAAGTATATCCCAACTGGGTTACTCACTCTCTGGGTAAATTTGGAGATAAGTGTCAACTCTGCAAGAAGACAGAGAACTACTGCAAGAATAATGGGGAGCATGCTGGTGGTAAGATATCCCTGTTCAGCTTTTCTTTACTTGCCCTTCATTGAATAGTTGGTATGAATGATCAATTTGTCTTGAGTGAGTTAGTCATAGGCTGGACCTGTAGTTCGTACATAGCTAGCTCATACATAGCGTTCTGTGTGTAGAATAATTAGCTCGTCCATAATTAACTCGCAACTTGTTAACTTGCTCATAGGATGATCAAGTCGTTCATAATTTGCTCGTTCATAGAACTTTTGCTAGTATATAGAACTTTTGCTCGTATATAGAACTTTTGCTCGTATATAGAACTTTTGTTCGTATGTCGATTTAACACTTTTCCACTTCAATTTTGTTGCAGTTCTGACTCCCGAACAAGAAGCTAACATGGGTCGTATCATTGTCGTTTCTGACAAGAAGAAAGCGAAGAAAGCCCATGGAAAGGCTAATGCTCGAGCTCACAGACAGAGGGAGGCCACGGTTAGGACCAGCTTGCTATCAAAGGATAACATTGGGATGGTGCCAATGGAGGGGGTTGAAGAAGATGATCCTCTGAGAAGTGGTACCCAATCTGTGGATGCCACCGAGGGAGGTGACGAGTCCACTAGGTCGGCTAGAGCGAGTCTGAGCTCCGACCCAATTCAGGACGTTAATATGGAGACCTCTGGAGCCGAGATAGCGGGAGCTAGCCCTTTGAATGTTGTAAATGTCGAGGATGATGACGTGGAAGTGGAGGCAGATGATCAGCCTCTAAGATCGAGTAAGAGGTTACGATCTGGGAAGGGGAAGTCTGTTTCTTCGAGTCAACTTCCTCCACCAGCTCCTTCTTGCCCCAACCAAGAGTCCCTCGAGGATCAGATGAGGAGGCTGAGTGATGTGCCTCCTCTCATTGGGGTCAATAGCCTTAGCCGACGCTATCCAGACATGAGCTTGGGCCAGGTCGTGGTTAGGAGGGCCATCGATGTTGACCTCCTGGCTAATTTTGCCGATAAGGGGATTACCCCTGAAGAGTTCTCAGCTCGATCTGGGATGATTCAATGCGAGGTAATCTTTTAATTTACCCTTCTTGTCTAGTCGTTTGCTCTTTCAATTAATCAACTTTGACTTCCGAGCTAACAGTTGTCTTGTTTCCTTTGAGTGCAGAACCTCACTATGGTCGAGCAAGTCAAGAGCTCTTGGAGGGCCTCCATTGAGAGGGAGAGACAAGCCCTTCATGATTATTCCAAAAAGGCTCAGGAGCTTGAGGAATGGAAGGAGAAATACAACGATCTGGACAACTCGTATGAAGCCAATGAGGCGGTGAAGACCAAGGCCCTGTCCAACCTTGAAGCTGCAAAATCCAAGCTCAAGGAGGTTGAGGCAGAGAAGGATGCTGAGAAGAAAGAACTCGAGAAGGCCAAGACTGAGCTGGCAACAGTTAACAAGCTTTTGAAGGAGAAAGATACTTTCTTGATCGAGCTGAATGAAGATCATCGGCGAGCACGGGTGAAGTGGGAGGAAAACCTTCAAGCTGCCGTTGCTACTGCTGCTAAGGATGCTGCTGAGGCTGCAGTTGATAATTTTAAGGAGGGAGATGAGTACTACACTGCCATCGTGGCCAAGGCGCAGGACTTTCTTGAGGTCGGCAAGAGGCACATGGCGCGTCGAGCAATAGTGGACTCGACATCTACTGTCACCCTCGAGCAGCTAGCTCGTTGGTTCTCTGAGCCTCAATACGACATGGTAGCTCGAGGCGGTCATTCACTCGTGCCTTATCTAGAAAACGACTTGGCTTTCATTGCTCAAGAGGACGAGGAGGATAAATGCGAGCCTTGGGTGGCCCCCGAGATTAATGAGAGGAATCTTGATGTTGTTCTACAAGAGCTTGATGATGCCGAAATGATGGAGGCAGAGCCTGAACAGAGGGTGTATTCTGAGTCAGGTAAACCTCTGGACCCCCAGCAACAAGAAGAAGATGGAGAGGGTCGAGCTTCTGCTGACGACCAAACTGATGTCGGCCAAGACTCTTGAATTATTCAATTAAGTTGTAATGAACGGGTTTCAAACAGTACTCTCTTTTTTTATTGTCTGAATGCCTTGGCCCTGCTTTTGGGAGGCATAGAAACATGTAATTATATTTTTTGCAAGTCTTAGCCCGCTTTTGGGAGACTTATAATCATAACCGACTTTGATCTCTGAATGTTGTATGTTTTCCATTTCATCGTGTATGTCGAGCTAGATGTAGTAGTACAAATGGGTCAACTTAAGCCTAGGGTTGACTTAATCTTGATGATTTAGTCGACCTCAGAGTTGTATAACTTTTTGCGAACGAGATTGACTAAGAGTCGAACCTGCTCGTACTAATGAAACAGACCAAGGGTCGAGTTAATTAGAACGAAGTCGATTAGGAATCGGACTTGTTAAATAAGCAAAGCTGATTAAGAATCGAGCTAATTGGAACAGACTGACTAAGAGTCGAGTTTGTTAGGATGAAGTCGACTTAAGAGTCTAACTTGTTTAAATGAACGAAGCTGATTAAGAATCGAGCTTGTTAGAACAGACTGACTAAGAGTCGAGTTTGTTAGAACGAAGTCGACTAAGAGTCGGACTTGTTAGATCAACAAAGCTGATTGAGAATCGAGCTTGTTAAAACGAAGCTGACTAAGAGTCGAGCTTGTTGGGGTTAATGTAACACTATGTTTGATCAAATAAACAACGCTTTTTATTGAAGTAGGGAACAAGCTTACATCAATTTGAAACTAGAACTAGAACAAACTTCAAGTGTTGCGAACTGAACTAACTTTTTGAGCTCCAATTTAGGAAACCGAACTAGAAGTAGTACTTGATCAAGTGAGTAGCATGCCAAGGATGTTTCAACTCGTCTCCTCCGGGATGAGCTATCATGTAGGTTCCTTCCTTGACGACTCGAGTGACTATGTAAGGACCTTCCCAGTTGGGAGACAGTTTATTCTGTTGGGTTCTCCTTCCTGTTGCCTCGATCTTCCTTAGTACATAGTCACCCACTTGGAACGACCTTGCCTTGACCCTCTTGTCGTGGTAACTTTTAATTCGCTGCTTGTAGTTGACCATTCGCAGGTAGGCTGTATCTCGCTTCTCGTCGATCAGATCTAGGTCGATCAATCTGTTGATATCATTCTGCTCATGATTGAAGAAAGTCACTCTAGCGGTAGGAAATCTGAGCTCTGCCGGTGCCATGGCTTCTGATCCATATGTGAGAGCAAAAGGGGTTTCCCCCGTAGGCCCCCGAGTGGTTGTACGAACTGCCCAAAGAGCAAGGGGGAGTTCGTCTAACCAATTATTGCGTCGACCTACGAGTCATGTCTTGAGCGAGGATAGTACAAGCTTATTTGCTGCCTCAGCCTGCCCGTTGCCTTGGGGGTAGGC
The DNA here is from genome assembly GCA_022495995.1 of Adenophora triphylla var. japonica. Taxonomy (NCBI): domain Eukaryota; kingdom Viridiplantae; phylum Streptophyta; class Magnoliopsida; order Asterales; family Campanulaceae; genus Adenophora; species Adenophora triphylla. The sequence goes on from JAFEMH010003977.1 coordinate 147,315, forward strand.
GACAGAAGATTTCCAATGTTTGATTCCTACTCGATTCATCTCTGCTTCGAAGGTTTGGGAGAACTGTAAACCATTGTCGGACACTATAGCTCGAGGAAAACCAAACCGACACCAAATGAAGTCATGAATGAAGTTGATGGCATTCTCCTCTGTGATACGAGCTAATGGCTTGGCTTCAACCCACTTTGTGAAATAATCGATAGCGACGATCACATACTTGCAATTTCCTCGGGCGGGAGGGAAGGGTCCAATCAAGTCGACACCCCACATATCAAATGGCCAAGCTGCAATTACTGGAGTCTGCTCGGTTGTCGGCATATGAGGTAAGTTGGCAAACCTTTGGCATTGATCACATTGCTGAACAAAGTTGTGAGTGTCAGCTCTCATATGTGGCCAGTAGTATCCCAAGGTAATTAACTTGTCAGCAAGGGTCCTGGCCCCCGGGTGTCCGCCACAAATCCCACTGTGTACTTCATGTATCAATAGGGCGACCTCTTGAGGGTGGATGCACTTTAGCAACGGTCGAGTGTAGGATCTTCTGAACAAGTCACCTCCTTGAATAACATACCTTGGGGCTTTCTTTTTGATAGCTCGTGCTTTCTTCTCGTCACCAGGCAGCTCGCCACTTTCTAAGTATGCTTTCATTTCTTCGATCCAACACTTCTCATAAACCCAATTTCTCGAGGGATCATCTATGCATTGAATTTTTACCCTTTCATAAGCTGGATTTTTGAGGAAGGAGATGGGCTCATCATGTGGCTCATCTGAAGTATCTAATTTCGAGAGGAGGTCGGCTAGCTCGTTGTCTTCCCGTCCAATCCTCTGAATCTCCCAGAATTCCAAGTCTTTTATCAACTCCTTCACCATGTCGCAGTATTCAATTAGAGTGGAACTAAGCACTTCGTACTCGCCTTTGACCTGGTTGACTATCAATTGTGAATCACAATAAGCCATGATCTTAGTTGCTCCAAAACACTTGGCGTACTCTATAGCTGCTATCAAGGCTTCGTATTCAGCTTGGTTGTTGGAAGCATCAAACTTGAACCTTAGGGATTCTTCGTACACTGTCCCAGATTCTGGCTCGATCAAGACAATCCCAGCTCCACTAACATTCTTTGTCGATGACCCATCCGAGTAGACCTTCCAACAATCGTCGGGTAGATTAATAGCGACTCAGGACTCTGGCTCTTTTCCTTTAGCCTCTTCCTTTTGACCTCGATGCTCGTTGTCTTCCTTGGTGAACGTAAGCTCGACCAAGAAGTCTGCTAGAGCTTGAGCCTTCAGTGCCTTTCGAGGTCGATACTCAATGTCAAATTCAGTAAGGGCAATGGACCAATTGAGTAGTCGACCTGAACTCTCCGGCTTGTGTAATATCTTTCTCAGGGGCGCATTAGTCAGCACCACGATAGGGTGAGCCAAGAAATAAGCTCGCAACTTCCTTGAAGCTACGACTAGAGCATAGGCGACCTTCTCAGCTTTGTAATACCTGCTCTCCACATCTGATAAGGCTTTGCTGATGTAGTATACTGGCTTTTGAAGCCCTTCATCTTCTCTAATCAAGACTGCTGCTACTGACTTGTCTCCTACAAATAGATATACGAACAAGGTTTCACCAGTGGTCGGGCTACTCAGGAGAGGTGGAGTAGCGAGGTAATCCTTCAGCTGTTGGAACGACGAATGGCATTCGGTCGTCCATTCAAAATTTTTCGTCCCCCTCAATGCTTTGAAGAAGGGGAGAGACCTCTCTGCTGACTTTGATATGAAGCGACCAAGAGCTGCTACCCTTCCGTTAAGTCGCTGCATCTCTTTGACACTGGTGGGGGCTTTCATGTCGACTAAAGCCTTTATTTTTTTCGGATTAGCTTCTATACCTCATTTGAGATACCATAAATCCAAGGAACTTTCCAGCAGCTACACCAAAGACACACTTGCTAGGGTTGAGCTTCATGTCGTTTGCTCTTAAATTGGCGAACGTTTCCTTTAGGTCGACCACGTGACGTCCAGTCTTTGTTTTGATGACCATATCGTCGACGTAAGCCTCCATGTTTCGGCCAATTTGAGAAGCAAAGACTTTGTTCACCATTCTTTGATAAGTCGCCCCTGCATTCTTCAATCCAAAGGGCATCATGTTGTAGCAATAGATGCCTCCAGTTGCTTGAAATGCCGTCTTGACTATGTCATCCTCATGCATCTTAATCTGGTGGTACCCTGAGTAAGCGTCGAGGAAATTGAGGGTTGAGTGACCAGCAATGGAATCGACTAGTTTGTCAATTCTAGGAAGAGGATAGCTGTCCTTCGGGCAAGCAAGATTTAAAGTGTTGAAGTCGACACACATCCGCCATTTGCCATTTGATTTCTTCACCATGACCACGTTGGCCAACCACGTTGTATGAGTGGCCTCCTTGATTATCCCTGCACTCAAAAGTTTTTGTACCTCAGTTTTAATAGCCTCTTCCTTGTCACGAGCAAAACTTCTCAACTTTTGGGATCTAGGCTTTATGGTCGGGTTAACTTCAAGTCTGTGAATGGCGACCTCTTCCTTGATTCCCCTCATGTCCTCTACTCTCCATGCGAAGACATCATTGCTCTCCTTAAGTAGATCGATTATTTCCAGCCTTTCTTCAGCTGACAACTGTTTCCCAATTTGAATTTTTTGGTCGGGGTAGGAAGGGTTGGTGATCACTGACTCTAGCTCGTCCACAGCTTCCAGTTCTGGACCATCCCTGAATTGCAAGGTTTCGATGATGATCTCCCTCACTTTTTGCCTTTCCTCGGCCCCCAGGTGTGGAGCCTCCTCTGCTATCATATCATCCAGCTTATCTGCAACCTCGCTGGTGGTGGTGGTGGCCCCCGAGTTATTGTCGATCTGGAGGCATAGGTTGCCTATGAGGACTTGGTCGACCATAACTACATCTGAATCGACCTCTGTGGTGTTAGAGTGACGTGTCGACTCAAGCATGACCTCGTCATTTGAGCGATAGGTCGACTCTTCCACGTCGGTGATTGTTGACAGTCGAGTAGTTTTGGTGACTGATTGAGACAGCTTTAAATAACCATCTGCCGTCTCAATTTCTAGCTCTCTCTTCTTTCTTTCCCGAAGAACATGGTCCAGGTAGGCTCGAGCTGTGCCTTGTACGCAGCCTACTCCAGCGGGTGTGGGGAACTTGACTCGTTGATGAGGTATCGATGCCACCATTCCAAGAGCGACCTGACCAGGAATACCAAGTATAGCGGCATAGTCACTGTTTACATCAATCACAATAAATTGTACCTTCGATACGACCCTGAGGGGGTGTTGGCCTAGGTCGACGTCGAGCTCAATCTGACCTTTTGCATCAACCCGATGGTTGGTGAAGCCCTCCAACCTGCCATCATATCTTTCCAACTGCTCGTCATTAAGACCCATCTCCTTGAAAGTCTTGTAGAACAAAATATCTTTGCAGGCCCCCGTGTCGACTAAGAGTCTGCTCGTCGTACATCCGTCTATGAGACCTGGGATGACGAGAACTTGCTCCCTAGCCGCCATATTAGTTGCCAACTCATGGGGGTAGAAGCTGATCGTTTCATCTCTAACATTTCTCCTTGGAGGTACGTGTGGGGCTTTACTGAGTTGAAAGATCTTGTGCTTGATAGCAGTGTTACTTGCTTGCTCTGTAATGACCCCCAAGTTCAGTCTGGGTTGCCTCGGTCCTTGTTGTCCACCTGCTGGCTGCTCGCCTCCACCAGCTTGAGGTCTTTTCACATATGCATCGAGTCTCCCCTGCTCGACCACTCTTTGGATGATACGCTTCAAACCCAAGCAGTCCTCTGTGAGATGACCCGTGTCCTTGTGGTAATCACAGTATTTGCTGTTGTCCCTTCTGAACTTGTTGCCTGGGTTCATTGGGGCAGGTGGTGCCAACTCGACGGCATTCATGATTTCTGTTCGACTCACCGTAAGGGGAGTGAAAACCTCAGGCACCTTCTCTGTAGCCCTCGTCCTGTTCTTTCCATTCTTATTATTTCCTCCATTCTTGTTGGGGTCCTTCTTATCATCAGCGCCCTCAGTCTTGGGACTCTTACCATTCTTCTTCTCTTTCCTTTCCTCAGCAAGAGCGACATTATACACCTTCTCAAACAACTCCTGTCGAGTTGTTACTGTACGAACTGTGAGTTCATAATCCATGTCTGCCGAGGAAATACCGTTTCGGAAGCAATTGATGACTTCCCTATCAGTGAGGTCCTCCTCTATCTTATCAACCATTTCCTTGAACTTGGTGAAGTAGCTCATCGAGCTTTCATTTTTGGCATGTACCAAGTTGTTCGGATCGTGTGATCACTTTCTGAGCTCCAGCAGTCGAGAAGCGATCTAAAAACTTTGTTCTGAAGCATATCCAAGTGGTGATGCTACCAGCGGCTAAACCATTGAACCAAGTTAAGGCTGCCCCAGTCAGTGTGCTTAGGAGAGCTTTGCACATATTGTCATCCTCATTGGCGACAAAACACATTGTGGCTTCCAGATGTGCTATATGACTCATTGCATTGGTCGACCCCGAATACTTCTCCAGAAGAGGCAACCTGAAAGTAGGAGGAGGTCGACTATCTCTGATTTCCTTGGATAGAGGTCGAAGAGCAAAATCAATTCGTTCGACCTTTCCAATCTCCTTTTTCTTCTCCTCCTCCCATTGTTCGAATTTCTTTTTCATCAACAACCACTCTCTAGCGTCGGGTCTTTCATCTCCTGCAGGGGGAACAACATTCGACCTCTGACCTTCGCTTCTGGGGGGAGTTACCTGCCTACTCCTCCTGTCTCTGTGAGAATGAGCCCGCTCTGATCGGACTGGAGATCTTTGTCTATCATTCCTTTTGTTGGTGTAATGCCCTAGGCTTTAGTTATGTTTAACTGAAAACCGTTATGTATCATCTTTATCGTTTATGTTTATTATTTGATTATTATATAGTTTGCATATTTATTGTAATAATCTCCGTCCCTGATTATTAAGAGAATAATTAGTATAATTGTCAATGGATAATCATATGATGATTATATGCATAGAGATGCACATTGAAATTATGAGTACTTGTTAGAGAACAAGTGACTGGACTTGACCCGTATGAGATTTATGTCATGGTCAAATGTCATAATTAAATCTCATATGGTCACTTCATTTAGTCCCTAGACCTGAGATTATCATGACCTTACATATGATGAAAAGTTATGTTTGATTTTAGTCAAACGGTATCTTAACACGATATCTATAAAGGCTATCTTTGGCATGATCGGATTCATGATGGGAAGGATGATAAGTCAAGATGGAATTTGTCCCTCGAAAGAGAGATGTTTTGCTTGGGCCCCTCGATGAGTGATAATGATGAAAGCGTGTGGCCACACCCCAATATGATTGGACTATCATTATACTCAAGATCGAGAAAGCATTGAACAAATACAAGTTGACGTGGACCATGACTTGTGTTCAATATAACATCGTGAGACAAAGGGAAAAATGGAAGTGTACCATTGGAAACGTGAACTCTTATGTTGTGTTATTTGGGTAGACATAATGGCTTGCTAGAGTCCGCTTATGTCTTATGAGGGTCGATATGATCGGACTCATTGCCAACATAATACAATCCTATTGGGTCACACACAAATAGAATGAGTTGGTTGAACCAAGGGAAGAATGATTGAGAGTTTTACGTATTTGGCAACTTATGTCACGCGACATAACTAGCCACCGGCTAGTTATGTCACGCGATATAACTAGCCACTGGCTACTTATGTCGTGCGACATAACTAGCCACGTACGCTTTTTGACACTGTTCTCCTAATTCGATTAGGAAACATATTTACACTAAAGTAGTATAAATATGTGAGGTCCGTCAACCCTAAGGTCCGCCGAAATTTTCAAGGGAAAATTATAACAAAATACTCTCAATATTCTTCCATAAGTTTTTAGGAATCTAGCAATTCCCAACCCGAGAATTGTTCTCGACATTCATATTTGTGTGGATTACCAAAAGAGGGTCTTAATTTTGTTCAAACAAATCAAAGACCTAGAGTTCAAATCTGAAGATCCAAAGGAGTTGAAGAATCGAAGATTTGAAGATCAAAAGTTTGTGATTACGAATCACATAATTATCCGTTCGATAGCTCAAGACCGGAAAGCAATTTAGGTTGGTAAATTCTATCTCATAGGAATTCAATTTAATCGTATAGAACGGATCTTAGGGCTTTGGGTTTTGTGTTAATTTGATGCTTAATTCCGCTGCGCATGGACCCATAAAACCCAACAGTGGTATCAGAGATCCGTTCGTATGGTTAAGTTTGAATTAACATGCTAGAATGATTATATAAATTGTTTATATGTTCGTTGCATGTTTTTGTATGCGATAGAATTTTGATTGTTTATGTGAAACAATGTGAAAATCGTTTTCGAATTATGTTGAATTAAATCAGAAAAGGGTTGTTTTATATGATTTAATTGCATGTAATCTGAATTGATTGAAATCGGAAATTTCGCGAATCGGCTACCTATGTCGTGCGACATATTAAGCCAAAGGAGGAAATCAGTAATCGGCCGGTTATGTCACGCGACATAACTAGCCACCGGCTAGTTATGTCACGCGACATAATAAGCCAAAACCGGCGTAATCGGCTTGTTCAATTTTTACGCTATTACGTGATTGTGTTTACAATCCGATATGTTCATATGAAAATCTGGATGTTATAAAATTGAGTTTATAAGTCCGCGATAGATTGATTCATTGATATACATGATTAATTGATTAAAATGTGATTTTAATAATTATTGCAATGTATATGAAAATCTGGATGTTATAAAATTGAGTTTATAAGTCCGCGATAGATTGATTCATTGATATGCATGATTAATTGATTAAAATATGATTTTAATAATTATTGCGATGCATGTTTTATTTGTTCTTACATATTAAGAATTTTTTTTTTTTAAATTAGATGTTTAGTTGAAACATGATATTTAGTTTCCTAATATGTTTAGATTTAGACATTGTAAATTTTGGATCTTATGATTGTTTATGGAAACAAGTCATAAATACGCGAAATTTAAAAGGAAACTAATTGTTTATAAAAGGTAGTGATTATGTTGCCAAATCGTAATTGATTTCTAATTGTGCATGACTAGGTGAGTTGTCTAAGGAAGAGTTGGTACTTAAGAAGTCCTTGTGGCTCACCTATCTTCACGGGAACTTACCCGGTGCATGATTATGACTATCTTTGCTGATATGCTTATAATCTACCTTAAAGAACCTTCATTTAACTTTTAAGTTCTTTTATGCCAATTCATGATTAAACACTTGAGACCACTCGGATAGTTTTGGGTGGGCTTGCCATAGCAAGGTACTTTGATTCTATTCCATTTGCGAGCAAGATGAGGAAATGGTGGTTCCTATACGTTTAATATGAATGAACTTAATTGGGTTATCAAAATGGTTTTGGACCCAAGGCATAAGATGAGATTAAAATATGCTTAGACATATGATGTCTTAAATAAATCTCATAAAAGATCCTAAGAGTCATATACGATATGATTGATGTTTTCTACCTAATTAGTTTAATCTTGAGCGGTGCGCCATAGCGTACTTGAGATTAAATTAAAGATGGATCTTAGTCCTAAGAGTCATATACGATATGATTGATGTTTTTCTACCTAATTAGTTTAATCTTGAGCGGTGCGCCATAGCGTACTTGAGATTAAATTAAAGTTGGATCTTAGCCCATTAAATGCATATTATGCTTATTAGCATTGGAAGGTGTATGATTTAGTGGGAGTATTTGTAAAATGCATTATTTGCTCTTAAATGATAAATGTGTTGATATTGATATGTGTTCATATAATTTGTATATTTTGTTGTAGAAGTAGCATTACATAATGATAATTGCGATTCGTCCTTATGAAGGACAAAGTTTGAAAGGAACGATACATATAATTCTGATTGGATCAGAAGCCTAAAGAATGGTTCTTGGGTAAATGTGTACGTTCTTGACGAATCCGTTCCTATTGAACCCACTGCAAATGTTGCAAAGGGCAAATAAGGAAGCAACATTAGAAACATATTGATGATTCTGACAATATTGCTTGCCTTGTATTTGCCACCATGTTTAAAGGCTCTTATGAAGAACCTTGTGCACATGATAACTACTTTTGTTCTAGCACACCGCAAAAGGGGAAATGTTCCAAGTGCAAGCTAGGCAAAAGATATATGTTGTGGTGAAGGCTCTTAATTCATGAGATGAAAGAAGGAGCAATCCGCAAATTGTGTTAATGGTTGACACAAGAAAAAGGGTTCATAAAGGAAGGAAAAGAAGGTAAAGCAAAGGTTGCTAAACCTAAGGCAAAAGTTGCAAAGCCAAAGAGGCTAAACCCAAAGTGTCTCAAAAGGATGCAGTTTGCTACCAATGCAATAAGATTGGTCATTGGAAGCAAAGTTGCAAGGCTAATTAGGAAGGCCTAAAAGGTGAAGAAGGGCAATATGATTGCTACTACTTCAAGTATCTATATGATAGATATTTTTCTTTCGACTTCTTGTTCTTGGGTATATGATACAGGATTGAATCCCACATTTGTTTAAATGTGCAAGGAACAAAGAATAGAAAGCTACTCAAATAAGGTAAATTAAACCTAAGCATGGGAATGGAGCAAGAGTTGCAACATTAGCCATAAGGGACTTATGAAGTCACTTTGCCTTGTGAAGTAGTACTTGTTTTGAACAAGTATGACTACGTTCCGAATTTGAGTAGGAGTATTATTTCTGTTTCTTAAATGGATGATGAAGGATATAATTTTCTTATTTTCAATAAGAAGTTTTATATTTATTTAATAATATGCCTTATTGTAATGCATATGTCATTAAATGGTCTTCATATCCTTGAAGATGAGAAACAAAATAATGTTGAATATATCTATAATATAAATGGAAATCTAAACCGAACAATATGAACAACGCGTTCATATGGCATTGCCGGCTTGGTCAAATAAATAAGAAACATATATCTAAACTCCATTAACATGGACTTTTAGACTCATATGACCTTGAATCATTTGAGGAATGTGGATCTTATTTATTGGGATTATTGACCAAACCACCCTACACTAAAGTAGTGGGAGGGCTAGTGACTTATTGGTCATTATACATGAGATGTATATGGACTATTAAGCAGCATTGCTAGGGGAGAATTTCGGTATTTCATCACATTTACCAATGACTTATCTAGATATGACTATGTCCATCTGATGAAGTCCAAAGGTGAATCGTTTGAGATGTTTCGAACATTTCAAGATGAAGTACAAAACAATTTGGCAAAACTATTAAGTACTTCGATTAGATCGAGGTGGTGAATATTTGAGCCAAGAGTTTGACAATCATCTCAAAACTATGAAATCGTTTCAAAGTTGACTCCACCCAGAACACCACATTGTATGGTGTGTCTGAAAGGAGAAATTGAACCTTGTAGGACATGGTTCATTCGATGATGTGTCAATCAGACTTTCCTATTTCCTATTTCCTTTTGAGGATATGCATTACAAATAATGCGGTTACACTGAATTGAGTCCTTACTAAATCAGTTCCTAAGGCCCCACATGAGATGTGGCATGGAAGAAAACTTAGTTTGTCTTTCATGAAGATTTAGGGGTTGGGAATCTTATGTAAAGAGACTTGTCTCTTATAAGTTAGCACCAAATCTGACAGGGTTATTTTCGGATATTGATTTTACAATCACAAAGAGAACAAAATGTTTGTTGCTCTACACGATTTGTTTCTTGAGAAATAGTTTCTCAATAAAGAATCTAGTGGGAGTAAAATTAATCTTGAAAGAAGTTCAAGAACCCGAAAATAATATGGAACCAAGAGTAGAGACAGAACCAAGTTCACAAAGGAGTTGTGAAACCGGTTCAAGATGCACAAGTCCATCGTAGATTGGATAGGTTACGATCCGAACTCAAGAAATAGTGATTTCTCATTGCGGAAAGTGATGAAGTGGAAGTCATTGAGAATGACGATCCTACTTGCTATCAAGAAGCGATGTCCTCTCCTAATTTGGATAAATGGTTAGGAACCATGGATCCAAATTACAATCCATGTTTAACAATCAAGTTTGGAACTTGATTGGGCTACCTAAAAGTGTAAAAACTAAAGGGTGCAAGTAGGTCTTCAAAGACCGACATGGATGTGAAGGTGTATACTTTCATGACTAAGGATTGTAACAAAGGGATTTAGGCAAATTCATAGTATTGACTATGTTGAAACCTTTTTCGCCAGTTACAATGTCGAAGTCTGTTAGAATTTCAATTGCCATTATCACATATTATGACTATGTGATATGACAAATGGATGTCAAACGACTTTCTTTAAATGGAAAGATTATTAAGGATGTGTATAGTACACAACCCGAATAGTTTGACGATCCAAGAAACTCTAATAGAGTATGCATGTTGCAAAGATCCATGAGATGGGTTGAAGCAAGCTTAAAGGAATTGGAATCTTCGTTTTGATGAATTGGTCAAAGAGTTTGACTTTATCAAGTACGAAGATGAACCTTGTGTATGCATGAAATTCAGTGGGAGCATGGTATTATTTCTATTGTTTATTACAATGATATCTTACTCATTGGAAAAACAAGTTCCGACACTTAAGACTGTTAAGTCTTGGTCAAGGAAAGGTTTCTCAATGAAAGATATGGGTGAAGCCGCTTACATCCTTGGCATCAAGATCTATAAAGATGGATCTAGAAGGATAAATTGGTTTGAGTCAAAGTGTTCACATTGACAAGATTCTTAGAAGAGTCTAAGAAGAGTAGCTTGTCAATGGGTCATGGTATTTCTCTTAGCAATATTTATTGTCTTATGACAACTGATGAGCAAAAGGGAATGAATGAAGTTCCATATGCTGCGGCACTTGGATCTGTCATGTATGCCATGATTTGTACTAGACTCGACGTCTCGTATGCTATAAGCATGATGAGTCGATACCAATCTGATCCTGTTGAGAACCAATGGATGGCAGTCAAGATGATCCTAAGTACTTAAGAAGAACTAAGGATACGTTCTTGGGATTTGAAAGATTGGAAGTTAATCTTGTTGTAAGGGTTACAAAGATGCTAGCTTCCAAACTGACAAAGTTATTTTAAAATCGCAATTAGGATTTGTGTTTGTGCTTATTAGAGGTGCAATTTTGATTGGAAGAGTTCCAAGCAGAAATTGTAGCCGATTCTACTACTAAGGCCATATTTTAGCAACATGTGATATGGCTAAAAGAGGCAGTTTGGATCAAAAGTTCATTAGTGTTTTGGAAATGTTCCAAGTATCACTAATCAGTGAAACTTTTGTTATGACAAATAGTGGTGCCACTTGTGCAAACAATGGAACCAAGGTCACAACAGCGATCCAAACACTTACTTAGACGTTCTTCGAGGAATTCATAAAGAATGAGAAGACGTTAAGATATACAAAGTATCAACCGATGATGACATAAGGGATTCACTTACAAAGACCCTCGCATAGGCAGAAGCATGGTGGGCATGTTAGATCCATGAGTATTTGATACATAAATGGAGCCTAGTGCAAGTGGGAGACTGTTGGTGTAATGCCCTAGGCTTTAGTTATGTTTAACTGAAAACCGTTATGTATCATCTTTATCGTTTATGTTTATTATTTGATTATTATATAGTTTGCATATTTATTGTAATAATCTCCGTCCATGATTATTAAGAGAATAATTAGTATAATTGTCAATGGATAATCATATGATGATTATATGCATAGAGATGCACATTGAAATTATGAGTACTTGTTAGAGAACAAGTGACTGGACTTGACCCGTATGAGATTTATGTCATGGTCAAATGTCATAATTAAATCTCATATGGTCACTTCATTTAGTCCCTAGACCTGAGATTATCATGACCTTACATATGATGAAAAGTTATGTTTGATTTTAGTCAAACGGTATCTTAACACGATATCTATAAAGGCTATCTTTGGCATGATCGGATTCATGATGGGAAGGATGATAAGTCAAGATGGAATTTGTCCCTCGAAAGAGAGATGTTTTGCTTGGGCCCTCGATGAGTGATAATGATGAAAGCGTGTGGCCACACCCCAATATGATTGGACTATCATTATACTCAAGATCGAGAAAGCATTGAACAAATACAAGTTGACGTGGACCATGACTTGTGTTCAATATAACATCGTGAGACAAAGGGAAAAATGGAAGTGTACCATTGGAAACGTGAACTCTTATGTTGTGTTATTTGGGTAGACATAATGGCTTGCTAGAGTCCGCTTATGTCTTATGAGGGTCGATATGATCGGACTCATTGCCAACATAATACAATCCTATTGGGTCACACACAAATAGAATGAGTTGGTTGAACCAAGGGAAGAATGATTGAGAGTTTCTGTATTTGGCAACTTATGTCACGCGACATAACTAGCCACTGGCTAGTTATGTCACGCGATATAACTAGCCACTGGCTACTTATGTCGTGCGACATAACTAGCTACAGACGCGTTTTTGACAGCCTGTTCTCCTAATTCGATTAGGAAACATATTTACACTAAAGTAGTATAAATATGTGAGGTCTGTCAACCCTAAGGTCTGGCCGAAATTTTCAAGGGAAAAACATAACAAAATACTCTCAATATTCTTCCATAAGTTTTTAGGAATCTAGCAATTCCCAACCCGAGAATTGTTCTCGACATTCATATTTGTGTGGATTACCAAAAGAGGGTCTTAATTTTGTTCAAACAAATCAAAGACCTAGAGTTCAAATCTGAAGATCCAAAGGAGTTGAAGAATCGAAGATTTGAAGATCAAAAGTTTGTGATTACGAATCACATAATTATCCGTTCGATAGCTCAAGACCGGAAAGCAATTTAGGTTGGTAAATTCTATCTCATAGGAATTCAATTTAATCGTATAGAACGGATCTTAGGGCTTTGGGTTTTGTGTTAATTTGATGCTTAATTCCGCTGCGCATGGACCCATAAAACCCAACACCTTTGTGGCGACCTGCGCCTATCATCTCTGGTAGGCGACCTGCGCCTATTACCCCCGAGTGGCGACCTGCGCCTCTCGTCTCTGATAGGCGATCTGCGCCCATTCCTGTCCCTATGGGATCCTGATCTTTGTGTCCGTGCAGGGGAACCGCGTCAGCTTCTATTAGCCTCTAAATGCGTCCTCAAATCCGATTAAGCTTCCTGCTCCCTATTCCTCATGAGGCTAGCCCTTAAGTCATTGCTCGGAACATGGACAGGCGATTGAGGTCGGGCTACCATTCTTTGATCAGGATTTTGACCCACACCCTCATTGGGCCTAACACTCCTGGCCTGTTGCCTGTTTGAGGTTTGAGAGGGAGCCACCCTCTCAGATCTGACATCTTCCTTCTCAGCCTCCTCTATTGCCAATAGCTCGGCCAAAATCTGGGCTCGCTCCAATAACATTTCCTTCCTGCTCAATGGGTTGGATGAGGGACCTGCCCTATTTCCAACATTCCCCTGAGCAGTTGGACGCTTAGGAGGAGGTGGAGCTCCTTGTCCCTCCATGTGTCTTTTCCCCCTTCTCGTATCTGGCAATCCCCTGCCATCAGCAACACTGGTAGAGCGTGTTGCTCTACCATGAGGGCGATTTGGTGGGGGTGGAGGCAGGTTTGCATTTTCAGCATTAGTGTTGAGATTTCCAGCGTTCATATTGTTGTTATTGTTCACTTCTTCGAACTCTTCAGAGACGTCTGTGACATGCCCGTCTGGAGTCACCATTGTTGTAGGTGGATGAGATCTTCGAGGTCAAGCTAAAGCACAGTTTCCCGGCAATAGAACCAAACTGATGCTGCAGGAATTGTGCTTATCAGTAATCCTCCACGTGGCAGGACCAATCACCTGGCTTCTTGACCTGAAATCAGAACCCACGACTAGCCGGATGGGTCTCCGGCGAAGACGCTCGGGCGTGAGAGTAAGATAACGATGTATATAGCTCAAAATGTATTGAATAATGAATTCAGATAACAAAATGGCAGTTACCTTTTACCGTTTGGTAGTGATGAAGTATTTATAGACAAGAGTGGTGTATTTTTGGGGAGGCGACATGTGCTCCGAGATTGTAGCGGCAGTTACTTGGTTGTGGGAACGTGTCTATAACGGCCCCTGATTTGTAGGGATGTGGTTATGAGAATTGTTCAACCAAATACGCCGGCAAGTGTCAGGTCGTCACTTGTTGTTAAGGTCGAGATCGTCATTTAAGGAATGGTCGACCTGACTGTCGGGTAGAGCATGGTTCGTACCCGAATTGTAGTATGGATTCTGAGGTCGGACTAAGTTAGGTCGGGACCTGGTGGGTCGGACCATGGGCTTAGTCGACTGATACTTGAGATGGGCTTTGGGCCTTGTTTTGATTGGGCCAGCCTCATTGAGAATGTGAGAGTCAAGGTTGTCTATGATTGGGCTTTACCCGTTTGGCCCAATTCGACACTTTTGGTATGTTCAGTCCCCAACCTCTCCTTCTTCTTTATTCATAAAAAATCTCTCATTTATCTCCATTTTTTTCCTTTTTCTTTTAATTACTATTATAATAATATTTTATAACAACACAACTATTTTTAATTTCAATATATTGAGATTACAAATAATATTGTTGTTGATATTTTTTCCTAGTAGTTATATACTCCCTCCGTCTCGCTAGAAGTGTCTCAACTTTCCTTTTTGAGTTCTCATTTAAAATGTCATAACCCAAAAAAAAAAGTTTTTTATTATTTTTTTATTTGTGGGATCCACTTTTCATACTCACAATAAATATCCACTCACTATTCCCTACCTCACTTTCTCTTTCCTACATCACTTTTCATACTCACCACATTTTCTATACACTTTTATCTTTCCTACATCACTTTACTTAATTTTCGTGCATGAGCCATTTTGAGACATTTCGGCCAGGACAAAGGAATTAATAAATTCTTCCATCCGTTAAATGTCGTTGTTCTCTATCCTTGTTAATAGCCATTAGATAAAATTTGTTAAGAGAGATATGCGGTATTGAAAATAGCGGTGGGAATATAGAATAATGTTTAAATAATTTATATGAATTAATTTTCAATATATTGTAATTAGAAATTTCTATGTTTTTTTATATTTGACATGTTCAAAACAAATTTGATATAGTATTTATATTTTTTGGAAATTAAATTTTCATATTGTATCTAGTAATTAAAATGTCAAATGTATTTCCTTAATTTTCTATACTATACTTATTTAGATTGAAAATAATAATAATTACAATAAATAGCTGAAAATAGTGAGAAAGCAGTACTCACAAAAGTCACAAACAGTACTTAAGTTTGGCTTCAAAAAAGAAAAAGAAAAAAAGAACAATATTAATTGGACTTTAGATATTCATTAATAAGTCTATTTTTCTTCCACTTCCCCGTAATCCCCTCCCCTTCAAGTTTCAACTAACTTTAATTTCTCAATTAAAATAACTCAAATAACCTATTAAACCTACACCACATAAATCTCTCTCCCTCTCTCTTTCTTTCTCTCTCTAACTCTCCCTTTTCTTCTTCTTCTTTCATCTCCCCACCCACCACCACCGATTTCCCCTTCTCTCTGCCCCACCAAAATCCCAACCTCGTCATTGCCTCTTCTTCCCCATTACCGCCCCCGCCCTCCTCCGGCCCCATGCTCTCTCTTTCTCTTTCATCTTCCTCACACGGAAACACCTCATCCCAAACCCACTACCGCCTCCTACCACCATCATCACCGCCGCCCACCGCCTCCTACCACCATCATCACCGCAGCCCACCGCCTCCATTTATCCCTCCTTCTCCAAACTACTCCCGACCGCCTCCATTTACCGTCCCCGCCCTCCTCCAGACGGTCCACTCCTCAAGTGCCATGAATCAATCACAAGGCCAGAATGGTGTGCAGTTTAATGTCGATGGAGGTCTTGGGAAGTCACCGGCTGCTAATCAGTTCGGGCTACAACAGGGGTTCCAAATGATGGGTTAGTCCGGCGGATCCAGTGCTTCATTCCAGTTGTCTGCTCCGTATTCTGCTCAGTTTTTTGCTCCATATTCTGCTCCGTATTCCACTCAGTTTTCTACCCCATACTCCGCTGTTCCGTACTCTGCTGCTTCGTACTCTGCTGCTCCTCAGTCTGCTCCATACTCCGCTCCATACTCTACTCAGTTCTCTGCCCCGTACTCTGCTCTGTACTCTATGCCTATGTCTAGGCCACAGTTTGATTCTAGCTATCGATATTCCGGTGACATGTATACATCAGATGGGGTTCTTAGAAGTGGGATCCAGAATCAGATCTCTAACCAGTTTTCTCAACCTCCGTCATCCCAGAATGTGTTTTCTGCTCAAGGCCAACCGGGTTTTGGTACATCGCCTAATGCTTTTGGGTATGGTCAACCGGCTCAGCAATTAACATTTTCAGGGTTCAGTCAAGACGTTGGTGCGGGGTACTACAATAGGTATGACCATTTTGGTAACCGTGTTTCTAATCCAATGGGTGTAAGTCCTCCTGATTTTGGTTTTGGTACGCTTCCTTCAACCACGACAACTCCCGTCGTGAGCCCCTCGTCAGCCGAGTCTCCTACGGTTGTCGCTTTGAGGGAGCAAGTGAGGCAAATGCAAGAAACTATGAACAAGATGATTATGGGAGGGAATGCTAGTGGTTTCCTTAATCCAAAGGATATCCAACCGCTGCCTCAGAACTTTAAGATGCCGGAGTTGGAGGAGTTTGATGGCTCCACCTGCCCGAGACTCCATATTCAGACTTATATGATGGCGATGGCCACTAAGGGTTGTGATGAAACGGCTATGGCTCAGCGTTTCCATCTCTCGTTGAAAAGGCCCGCTGATGCTTGGTTCATTGATTTGAAGCCCGAAGAGAGAAAGACTTGGGACCAAATCAAAACCGTTTTCATGGAGAAATATAAGGGGAATATGGAATGGAAGACTAAGAGAGAAGATGTGATGGGCACCACCCAGAGAGCTAATGAGTCGATTACTGATTTCTATCGACGATGGAACATCAAACTGAATGAGTTGAAGGAGTCTCTCGATATCGAAGACCAAAAGTTGATTTTCTTGTCTTGTGTGAAGCCCGATGTGCGAGAGGCAATCGGCAAAGGCTATTATCCCGGCCTTCGGGAGATGGTGAGTGTCGGTGCTAGGGCCAAAAACACCATATTCAACTCTACTCCTGCTCCCTCCACCGGATACCGCTATAGGGCCCCTGCTTCCAATTTAGCGCCTGCTAAGGGAAAAGAAGCCTCCAATGCTCAGAGTGTCAACAACATACAGAGTGGGGGTCGTCAAGGGAACGCTTTGCAAGGGAAGAAAGAGTTTCAGCCCCGACAGCAGCAAAGGTTTGATGACATCGGAATGACTACCGAAGAGGCCTTAAATGGTTTGGTGAATAAGGGTTGGATTTCTCCTGTGACCGGGTATGTTCCCAAACCGGATGCAGATGTGAGCTTGTACTGTCGCTATCATCAAGGTCATGGTCATCTCACTAACAATTGCTTCACTCTGAAGAGGATCATTCAGGGATTCGTTGACCAAAAGAAGATTGTGCCCGCTCAGAAGCCCAACACCGTCAACAATCCGCTGCCGAATAATGTCAACACGATAGAGTTTGGGGGTTATATCAACATGCTCGAGTTTGGAGAGGTTGCTGTGACTGAAGAAGTTATTCCTGTGGTCAAAGGTGTTGCTGTTAGAGAGTCTGTTGTGACAGTTATGGCTAGTGATAGTTTTGTTTCGCCAGATGTGGCTGTTAATTCTGTTGTTGAGTCGGCTATGGCTAGTGAGGTCTTTATGCCAGATGTGGCAATTGTCGAGTCAGTCAAAAACATTGAGTCTGTTGTTTCCGTTGCTAATAGTATAGATTCTGCTTTATGCTATATGCTATCTCCCGGTAATGATGATGATTTTTATGATGAGCTCGAAGAGCAACGCGCTATTAATGCCATCGCAGTCGCTGATTCCCCTCTCACTTGGGAGGATGTAAGGATGGCTGCTAACTCCGTTGAGTCGATCTCAGTAAATGAGCTGAGGCAAGCCGCTGTCTCCAAAAATGCACCTCTCACTTGGGAGGATGTAAGGATGGCTGCCTACTCCGTTGAGTCGATCTCGGTAAATGAGCTGAGGCAAGCTGCTGTCTCCGAAAATGCACCTCTCACCTGGGAAGATGTAAGGGTAGCCACTAATTCTGTTGAGTCGATTTCAGTAAATGAGTTAAGG
This sequence comes from Adenophora triphylla var. japonica, assembly GCA_022495995.1. NCBI lineage: Eukaryota > Viridiplantae > Streptophyta > Magnoliopsida > Asterales > Campanulaceae > Adenophora > Adenophora triphylla. The sequence goes on from JAFEMH010003977.1 coordinate 165,581, forward strand.
CAAGCCGCTTGGCCTTACAGTCGACAACCAAAACCGCTCACCTTTGAGGAGATCAAAGAGGCAAGCGAAGACTGCTTCGCTACATTAACCATCGAGGAGCTGAAGGAAGCTAGCAAGAGTCCAGATGTGAACCTCCTCACGAGATTGGGAAAAATGGTTGGGTCAGACGCTACAGGTCCTTCGGGAAAAGACAAGGAGGTGACAGGGGCAGCTGTACTCAACACCCGCAATCCTTATACCAGAGGGGCACCTAAAGAAGATGATGTCGAAGAGGATCCCATTTTGAAGCAGTTAAAGCAAACACAGGCCAACATCTCTCTGTGGTCTTTGCTTACCTCGTCTTATCCCCACAAACTGAAATTAGAAGAGGCCCTGTCTAGGACCATGGTATCTGTAAATTCTACTCCCGATGAGGCATGCCAGCTAATAGGTACCTCTCAGTATGGGAACATTATCACTTTCATAGACCTGGATTTGCCTGCCATGGGATCAGATCATAATGAGTCATTGTACGTCACTATTTCATTGGGAGAGCGTCGTTTGCCACACGTACTGATTGATAACGGCTCAGCAATGAATGTGCTCCCTTCCAAGATGATGAGTATGCTTGTAAGTGCTCCAATTTGAGTTGTTAGTATTTTCGTTAGAAAACTAACAAAAGCCTTCACACACCTCACCAAACCCTAACATCCTTAACCTAAACCTTAACTTTTCTAACAAACCCTAACTTTTCTAACAAAGCAAGGGTAAGTTGGGAATTGCTATTTGGAGTTAAACAAGGTAAGGAATCTCACAAAGGGTAAAAATCCGAAAACAGCAATCTGTAAACAGCAGCAGGTTGAGTGTTTGAACAATTTATTCCTCCTATCCAAAGCCTGCAGCAGCAATAAATGAATAGTGCACGCCAGCAGAAGGATCCTCGCGGATGATAATGCCCAATCCGCGCGGACCGTTTTGCCCTCCAGTGGCCTATAAATAGAGCCCCTCAGCCTCATTTTTAGCACAACACAATTCACTCACAACAGCATTCTGGCGAAAATATTAGAGAAAACAGTGGGAATTTCTTAATTGCCACCTTTTTCTCTTAATCATTTTCCCAAATCTCACTCACTAAACACTCTCAAAACTCTCTTAAACACACAAGCTCAAGCTTAAATTAACTCTAAAGAGGAGGATTAGAGAGAAAACATAGAGGACTTAAGTGTAATCTACTTGTTTTCTCTTTGACCAACTCTATTAACAAACACTAAACACACTTAAGCCTTGAATCTATTCAAGCCAAACACAACATTAACAAGAAGATTGGGCTTAACCATCATTGGTAAACCCTCCTTCTTTAAAACCCTAAAATACTCTTTAATTTCATGTCTTGATTTACATTTTTGTCTTAATTTGCTTGTTTAAAGTTCTATTTACTTTCTTTGTTCTTGTCTTTAATTTACTTGTCTTAAGCTTAAATCTTTACTTCATTTTGTTGTTAGTTTGACCTAAGATGGTCATCTTTGGGGTTAAGTCCCCATGATGATCATCTTAGGGTTTAACTTTCTTTCCTCTTAGTTAATTTCTCTTCTTAAAAACCTTTTTTTATAAACTCCCTCTCCCATTTTGCTCTAAACCTACATTAATACCCCAAGGATGACTTGATATGATACAAAGAAATGAATCACCAATCAAGTCTAGGGATGAAAATGGGGTGAAAATAGATGCAAAACCCTTAAAATCACATTTTCCTTCAAGAATATGTTGCTGTCCAGTAGCATTTTTCTGTGACCTCAGTCCATTATCCTATTTTTTGGACACAGTAAAACTTGGAATTTGGTGTTGACTACAAAATACTTTTTGTAGACAACATCCATATTATTCCAGACATATTTTTACTTTATTTTTTACGTGAGTCTAACTTCCTTTTCCAAATTATTTTCCAAAGGTCAGTTTAGCAGTCTCTGGAAATCCAGATTTCACATCTGTGATTTCCAGAGGGTTTTGGTCCATCAAATCATCTCCAATTATAAAAATATTTTGCAGTAACCTTATTTAATATGTTTTGAACAACTTTCATTCTCTGACTTTCCCCATATTATGAATTTTTAAAACTCTTAAATCCATTTTAAAATCAAGTGTTCACTGTCTTTTTCATTCTGGCAGAATTGACTTTTAACTTCAAGGAGTTTTTTGAGTACCAAAACTCAAACCTAAAATCATACCAAAAATCATGGGACTTTTTTAATGTCTTACAAAGAGTTATCAATTTTTAGTTTTCTCAGTTTGCATTTATTTTAACGAAAGAAACACACACACACGAACACACAAGCGTTTTTTAAGTAAAATTAGGAAGACCCGTTTTCGGGGCGTTCCGGGTGTACGAATCAATCGTCCTCCCCGGAGTGTAACGTGACCTCCGAACCCTTTTCTCTTCGGGCATTTTTCAAAGTTTTGGCCCTTAACTAAAATGGCGTGGCGACTCCGTTTGATCATCAAAGAAAAGTCCGCTAACGATGTCTCCGGTACAATTTGAACCAACCTTTTCAAAAAACCTTTTTTTCCTAAACTCCAAATTTTCGGGTTGGGGCAAATTCGGATCTATATATATATATATATATATATATATATATATATATATATATATATATATATATATATATATATATATATATATACACACATATATATATATATGTATATATCAATGCAACCATAGTCCAAACAATATACCAAACACAGCGCACATCAACCAATTTCGATGACAAACAATCCTTTGAAAGGGGTGTGCCCTGTTTGGTATTGCCAAAAAATACCAGCCACCTAAAAACGCTTTACATGTGCTGTTTATAAACCTGTCTCCGCTGGGGACGTCAAGCTTTTATAAAAACAAAACTTGTTTTTTTTCAAAAAAAAAAATTGTGTTTTTTAAAAGCTTTCGAGGGTCAAGCTTCCGTCCCACATTTTACTTGAAAACTTTTTGTGTTTTCCTTTGTGTGTGTGTTTCTTTAGTTAAATCTTTTGTGCTTATGTGCTTAATTGCTTGCAAATGCTTTCAAAAATCTACATGCATCATGTTTTTAAGGCACATCCGAAAACTTTCTTTTTACTCAGAAAAATAATTTAGACTATCGTACACTACGCGCACTCTTATTCTGTCACACTGCACACTACGTCCTTAACCCGGAAAATCTCAGTAGCAGCCCGTTTGGCCTTACTACGCCTCTCGATGCGAGCACGGGATGACCCAAACAGCAATTGGTTTAACCCAGAGTCGACCATGCACAGTCCGTGTCACACATTTGTCCGAGACTTGGTTGGTTTTTGGTCCGGTCTTAGTGTCGTATAGCCAACATGTTATCCCTTGTCAATCAAGTCCTTAGTCAACCCTAAAAATCAAAACGCCTTTGTTGAAAAGCAAGGTTAAGAGGGGAAACCCTGCCCAATTTTATCGGCCGGTTTAACCTCGAGTTTGATTTTTTCTGTTGACTTTGACCTCGATCGTCAATGGAATACGCATGCACGCTCACTGCGACGCGTCATCATTAAGTCTTTAACGTCCCTTCCCACGTCAATTATTCCGTCGAAGTCACGACCAAAATCAAGGGTCCCTTGTTAAAATACAAGGATCCAAAGGGAAACCATGCTCAAATTTCATTAGGCTGGTTCAACCCGACCTTGACTAGGCACGTTGACTCCGGTTATAATCCCCATGGGACAAGCGTTAAAGCCTTACATGACGAGCCGAACCCGTTAGGACTTGTTCTTCCCTTTTCTGTCGGTGGAACCCGCTTGCCCTATAGGACCCTCGCCCGGGACAGTCCATCCTTGGGAGAGTGCAATACAGGTGGAATACGAGGGGTCTATAGACGTAGTGATGGGCTCCACTGATCCAGGATCTAGTGTAGTACGCAAAAAGAAGAGCAATCTTTTCCAACCATTTTAGGATTCAATAAAAAGCGTTTTAAGTAAACATGAATAATCAATTGCATGTTGCATGAGCCTGAGTCCAAACACATGTCCACCCCTTTTTACCCTTGAGTCTGAACCTCCCTTACCTTCATCCCGCAGCTCCTCGTAAAGCTTGGATTCGGGTACCAGGTCGCCGTTTATTCAGTCGGGAAGAGTCCAGTCAGTCCTCGAGATCTTCGTTAGCCTCAACCCCAGTTCCCAGAATGTCTGCAACAGCTGGTAACAGTGAGGGCCATGACACCCCGCCCTTTGAGAACCCTCCGACGGAACGACAGTTAAGGCTTCAGCAAGAGCTTCAGATGAACAGTTTGATTGAGGAAATTAGGGGTCGCGGTTTAGCAGTTGTGTTGAATCAGGACGGTACCCTTTCAGTTGAGGAGGAAGAAGGAACCAACCCCACACCGGATCACCCTAACTACTCCAGGGTGCCACCACCAAGATTCTATGACACAGCCACTCGAGTATCAGCCTCTGGCCCTCCAAATCAGAGCCTCTCTCAGCCGCAACCTACCACCCACCAACACTATAGTGGGGCTGGACCATCAGTACTCCCACCGCAGTCTAATGCCGTAATCCAATTCAATTCCCCTCAATGGGAACAAGGTCCACCTGGTTTGCCTGGCCACGGTTGGGGGCACTTGGGCGTTCCCCAGTTTAACATGCCTCAGCAGCCTTCTGCGGATCAACATGTGCCGCCACAACAACACTATGGGATGCCACCCCATTTTGGTCCAAGTCAGATAGGCCAAGTAACCACAGCTATTCCACAGGCCCTCTATCCGATGGGGCAACAGAACTCTGCTCCAGCTTCTTCAGAGTCACCTGGTCCTCAATACCCTCCTACTTAAACACCACCGCTCCAATCAGGTGCCCAGCTTCCTAATCAAGCAGTGCCTCCTTTCAATCAAGCTTATTATGGCCATCCAGCCACTTCGGCTTTGCCTCCACCTTCTTTGCCTGTGGGAAGTCAGCAGTATGTGCCAAAGCCTAACCAGGGTTTTGGACAAGTTTTCACTTATGTTCCCGGAACAGCAATCCCTTCCACAACTGTGCCGCCAATAATGCCTTTTGCAGCTTCCACTATGGACCCTGTCAATCAGCAGCTAGCATGGTTCATTGAGCAACAAAAGGAGATGAAAGCCCAGATTGCATAATTGACCAGCAAGAAAACAGCTCTCAAGCCTGCAGATCCCGACTCTATTGTTCCTCTGCCACACAAGTTTGTGATGCCCAGCTTAGACTTGTTCGACGGTACTGCTTGCCCCAAGACTCACCTGGACACATATACATTGGCTATGAAAGCCAAGGGGTGCACCAATCAGCAGCTGGCAGATTACTTCAGCCTTTCCCTCAAAGCAGGGGCTTTAAAATGGTTTTTTCGGATGAAACCCGAGGCTAGAACTACTTGGGAGCAAATCACCAACGCCTTCACTGATAAGTACAAAGCCAACCTTGAGTGGGAAACTAACCGAGTAGACTTGTTGGCTACGGTGCAGCGTCCCGATGAGGCAATTAGGGACTTTTACAAAAGATGGAACGGAAAGCTGAGTGAGATGGCCATTCCTCCTGCAGATTATGAGCAGCTGGATATCTTCCAGTCATGCTTAAAGCCTCATTTAAGGGTCTCCCTCAGTAACTTCCCTTATCCGGACTTACACTCCATGGTCAATTCTGGGGCTAAGTTTGAACGGGACTACAGTCAACAACGAACCCCAGCTCCCTCTTATCGGTATCGAGCCCCTGCTCCTGCTCTGGCACAAGCTAAAGGGAAAGAAACAGTCAATTACTCTGGTCAGAAATTTGCCAACACCACCACCTTTGTTCCTAGAAAAGCCGATGCTCCAAGGCCCCAATCCACGGAGCTCCAGGATTTCGGGATGCCGTTAAGTGAAGTCTTCAAAGGGTTGGTGAAGGAAGGTTTGATCAGGCCATTGGAAAACTTCCAGCCGAGGGATCCTAATGCTCCTGTGAACACTGCTGTGTATTGTGACTTCCACCAGTACCCTGGGCACCCGACTGATCATTGTTTTGTCCTGAGGAAGTCCGTACGAGAGCTAATAGATAAAGGCAAGCTTGAGGCTCTAGAAATGCCTAACACTGTCAACAACCAATTCCCTCGAAACAACAACCATGTGAACATGATACCTGAGGATACACCCCAGTCAGAAATTCCAAATTGCATGGTGGTCGTCAAGCTCAATGCAAAATGGTCGGAATTGGAAGAAGAATGGAAGAGGCCCAAAATAAATTCCGCCGGAGAACGCCGAGCTGGTCTCCCAACCGAAGCTGACTTCATCAGCATAATGCAAACCGTTCCCCCGCGCAGGGTAACAAACAAGATGACTATCTTCAAGATTACACAAAAGAGATTGACCTACGAGGAATGTATTCGCACAATGAGGGGTGCGGCACGAGGAGCTTACCTCGGGGAAGATGCCGATCCCCCATTTGCTACCAATGGAGCCCATGACAATTTCTGCTGTATGTTGACCCTTGACAAGCTCAAGAGAACAATTAATGACATGGGCCAGAACGGCAAAGCCAAAAGCGATGAAGAAGCACTAGCCCAGTGGGCAATTCAAGGAGCAGAAAAACGAAAACCCGTGACTTGGGAAACTCTCCGAAAAGCCGTCCAGCCACTCCCCATGGGTAAGCTACGGGAGACATGTGACAAGGCCAACAAAGATCAGTGGCTCGTTGCAAGACAAGCCCCTCCCCTCACCATGGCTGCTTTAAGAGAGGCTTGCAAGAAGGAAACCGCCAAGCCAGAAGAGGAGATCAACCTACTAACCAGGTCTGGTCAAGTCATTCAAGGGAACCCTAAGTCCGCGAAGCAACCAGCAGAGCAGCCTCCACAGGCAAACCGCAATCCGCATGCCAAGACAGCTGAAACCCCTGACTCAGAAAAGGAAGATCCTGTGCTGACTCAGCTAAATCAAACCCAAGCCAATATCTCTCTATGGTCTCTCCTTACTTCATCTTACCCTCACAAGTTGAAGCTCGAGGAAAGCTTGGCCAGGACGTTAGTTCCTATTGATGCAACCCCTGACGATGTGGTTCATCTTATCGGGAGTATCCATTACGGAAACATCATTACCTTTACTGATTTGGACCTTCCGCCATTCGGGGCAGATCACAACGAGCCCCTCTTTATCACGCTCCAGCTGGAAGAGCGGTGCCTCCCTCGGGTTTTGGTTGATAATGGTTCCCGGATGAACATCCTTCCAGCTAAAATTATGAAGCTGCTGGGGATTAAGCCCACGGATCTTAAGCCTTCCTCCTCGACCATCAAGGCCTATGATTCTACATCTCGCACGGTCCTCGGGACTGCCAGCTTGAATTTGTGGTTTGGGAAGAAGATGATGGCTGTTGAGTTTCAGGTCATAGATATCCCCATCACCTTTAACGCTCTGTTGGGACGAACCTGGCTCCATCAAGTGAAAGGGGTAGCTTCCAGCCTTCACCAGTGCTTGAAATTTGTTACGAATGGAGTCCTTACAACCATTTATGGGGACTTGGTCACGCTTGAAGGAACAGACACCGGCGGAGTGCCGATCCTAGAAATCAAACATGACGAAGACGGGTTTATGCTAACTGGCTTCAAGGAAGAATCCCCGAAGGCCCAAGTATGCGCCATGGATTTAACTCTCACCCGGGACAAAATTCCGCCAGTCATGAAGATGATGAGAAAGATGAACTACCTGCCGGGTCTAGGGATGGGGAAAAACCTTCAAGGAACCCATAAGATCAAACCTCCTAAAATCCAGAGCATTCGTCGCGGCCTGGGATATGAGCCAAATACAAAACAGGGAAAGGAATACGGTAGAAAGACTCCTCGTCCTTCCAGCACTCGCTTGATTGATCATTTTACCCTAGAAATCCCCAAAGCTGATAAAGCCAAGGTCGACAACACAAATCCCACCAACCGATGGTTAGAGCTGCAGGAGAACCTTGCCAAATTCCGAGGGATCAAAGCTAATCCCATCAGAAGGATGTTCCTTGACCTTCCTGATATTCCAGGGGCCACTGTAACCATGCAAAGTGAGTATACTTTCAAGGGTGTGCCTGAGCTGGTAGAACAGTTTGAAATGCTCAATGAGACTGTGCCGACTGTGGAAAAGGCTAAGAAGACAGAGTTCGAGTTGCTCCCTCCAAAGACCCAAGCTCCAGAAGCCCTCGCAAATGATTGGGATGGTAGTGAGATGCAAGAGATGTTCAAAGAAGGGATGCAGCTCCCAGACTTGATTGACTTTGTGGCCATGATTGAAGCCGGAGGCAGAAAACCGTTTGATCCGCGGGCTATGAGTATGGAATCCATGGGACCTCTGAAGAACTGGGAAAGCTACTCAGGACCAATAGCCACTCGTGAAGAGATGATAACTAAGCTTGGATTGGTTCCCCGTCCTCGTGTCTCCCCTCTTGTTGAGTCCACCAAGTCCCCAGTACTTGAGTCTCCCAACTCCCTTGTAGTCGAGTTTGAGTCGTCTGAGTCATCCGATGGCCTCACACCTGACGATCTCGAGTTTGTAGCAAACGCTGTATTTCCTTTCGCTATCAATGAAATGCTAGACCTTTCTGAGTATCCCTTGATTTCCACTTTAACTAATGATAAATTAACTAATAACTTAAAATTAGTTGATAACGATTCACTAGATGCGGACACATTAAACGAACAATACATCAAACAAATCTTTAAGCAGGTTGCTAGAAAAGAAGAAAACCGAGCCCAAGCTGCCGAAGAAGTTTTGACTCGTGTAAATCTAGGGACTACTGATGAGCCTAAAGAGACACATATTGGATCCTTCTTCAGTGGCCAAGAACGGGAAGATTTGACTCAGCTGCTCAGAGAGTTTGTTGATGTGTTCGCCTGGTCCTACAAGGATATGCCCGGTCTAGACCCCTCCATTGTAGAGCACCGAATACCGCTGCATCCTGTTGCCAAGCCAGTTAAGCAAAAGCTGAGAAAGATCAAGCCAGAATGGTCTTTGCAAGTGAAAGAAGAGATTGAAAAGATGCTCAAGGCAGGGTTTATCCGGGTGATCGAATACCCAACATGGCTCTCCAACATAGTGACTATTACTAAGGCCAACGGAAAGGTCCGGTGCTGCGTAGACTTCAGAGATTTGAACAAAGCTAGCCCGAAGGATGATTTCCCTATACCTAACATAGACATATTGGTCGACACCACGGCCAATTACGAGGTCAAGTCTTTCGTTGATGGCTTTGCCGGCTACAACCAGATAAAGATGGCCGAAGAAGATCAAGCCAAGACAACCTTTACTACTCCATGGGGGACATACTGCTACACAGTAATGCCATTCGGTTTGAAAAATGCTGGGGCTACCTACCAAAGAGCAGCTACAACCCTCTTCCATGACATGATACACAAAGAGATTGAGGTCTATGTGGACGACATGATTATCCACTCAAAGGGGTCTGACGGCTAACACCTGACTGATCTGAGAAAGTTTTTCAGCCGCCTCAGAGAGCACTCCTTGAGACTCAACCCAGCAAAATGCACTTTCGGCGTAAGGCGAGGCAAAGTATTGGGGTATATGATGACAGAACGGGGAATTGAAGCAGATCCTGAGAAAATCAAACCCATCATAAGCCACTTCTGCTATATCTAACTGTCACCGATACAGCAATTGGGGCTATGCTGGCGCAAGAAAAGGAGGAGTCCAAAGTTGAAAACGCCATCTACTTCGTAAGCAGAAAATTGCAGGGGAGCGAGCTTAACTATTCAGCTTGTTAAAAGACTTGCGCAGGACTTGTCTGGGTAGTTGGAAAACTGAAGCACTACATGCAGTCCCATTCCGTACATCTAGTCTCGAAGCAAGATCCAATCAAATACCTATTTGACAAGCCTTCCATTTCCATGAGGCTAGCAAAATGTTCATTCTTCCTGGCCGAGTACGACATCACGTATGTGATCAGAAAATCTATGAAGGGGAGGATAATGGCGGAACAGTTGGCCAACTTCCCAAGTGACGAGCCTAGAGGGTCCGAGCCTCAATTCCCCGACGATGGAATTTTCACCACAAAAGAGGAGAACCGCTGGCAGCTCTTCTTCGACGGAGCATCGAACAAAAAAGGAAATGGGATAGGACTGCTTCTTGTTGATCCCACCGACGAGCATACCCCATAGCCATAAAGTTGAACTTTAATGTCACCAACAACGCCGCCGAATATGAGGCTTGCATAGCCGGGCTAGAGGCAGCTTTGGAAAGAAACATCAAAGAATTAGAGGTGTACGGTGATTCCGCTCTTATCATCAATCAAGTCTCGAACAAGTAGAAGACAATTGACCCTGGCCTGCAGAAATACCATGCCTATATGGAAGAGCTCGTGGACCAATTCAGAGAAGTCACCTTTCACTACCTCCCCAGAGATCGTAACAGATTTGCAGATGCTCTCGAAATCGTCTGCAGATATGGCTTGCCCAGCGAAATCGTCTCTGACAACGGATCCCACTTTGAAGGGGACTGTGATCGATTGCTGGCGGAATTCAAAATTACCCGTTACAAATCATCCCCTTACAGGCCTCAAACCAACGGAGCAGTCGAGGCAGCCAACAAAACCTTGGAAAACATCATAAGGAAAATGGCAGTCCGAGGAAGAGATCGGCCAGAAAAACTGCATCTCGCCCTCTGGGGCTACCGGACCTCCGTCAGAACAGCCACCGGGGAGACACCCTTTGCCCTTACATACGGGATGGAAGCTGTGCTCCCAGTCGAGCTAGAGATCCCCTCACTCCGAATACTGCTAGAGAACCATGTTAATGAGGTCGAGTGGCTTCAAAGCCGCCATGATGAGTTGGCCCTGCTAGATGAACGCCGCCTCAAAGCCATGGAACACACCCGAGCCTATCAAGCAAGAATGGCCCGAGCCTTTGACAAGAAAGTGAAAACCCGGGATATTCGAGAAGGTGACCTCGTGCTGAAAGAGAAGCCTCCAACCCGAACCAATCCACTCGGCAAATGGGAACCCGTCTGGATCGGACCCTTTGTGGTTCAGAAAATCTTCTCCGGCGGGGCTATGCAACTATCAGATCTGGATGGGAATCCTTTCGTGCACCCAGTAAACGAGGACAAGCTGCGAAGGTACTACGCCTAAAAAAAAAAAAAAACCCTCAGGCTAGCCCGAAGGATGATTTCCCGCTTTCCAGCATAGACACCACAGTTTTGCCGAGTGCGACAAAAAAGATCAAGCCTTTTACAACCTCTGCCAGCACGAGGAGCCTCCAACTCGAACCAATCCACTTAGAATCGAACCCCCTTTGAAGTTCAGAAAAATCCTCTCAGGTGGGGCCATGCAACTAGCAGATCTGGATGGAAATCCTTTCATGCCTCCAGTGAACGGGACAAGCTACACCTAGAAGACGAGTCAAAAAAAAAAAAAACAAAAAAAAAAGAGGTGCTAAAAGAGTAATACCCAACTAGGTTGAAAACCCGAAAGGGCGGCCTAGGTAGAAAACAGGGTTGCACCCCAGTGCAAAAAGAGTAATACCCAACTAGGTTGAAAACCCGAGAGGGCGGCTTAGGTAAAAAACAGGGTTGCACTGCAAAAAAAAAAATTAAAAAAACAATTTTCAGAGTCGAACTACGATGACCTGAGCCCCTTAGTCCAACTTGTAAAAGGGGAACGTAGGCAGCCGGAAACGGTGCGGTCTAAAACATCAATAAAAATCACATTTTGTCACAGATGCCACATTACAATTTGTGTCTTGAAAAACTCTAAAGTAAATCCACTTGATTTTCATAAGTCAAAACAACTTTGATGAGTACAAGCTTGGTCTATTCTTGACTAGTAACCTAACACTTAAAGAAAACAATGATTAACGACTAATGTGTTCGCTAAGACAATCAATGGATACTCAGATTACTCTAACCCTGTGCAGTCTCGTTGTGATGTCTTCTTCTGCGTCTTCCTCCGTGTCTAGTGTTCCTCCTAGGAACGGCAATAATGTCAGTCCGCCTCCTCCCAAGCTCGGGCAGGGGAACGGGATCTATCAAACCAGCATCCACCAAGGCCTGAGTCACTCGAGTATCCTGTCGCCTGTCCGGCATAATCTCGACCCTATCCCTCTGTCGCTCCACGTGAGCCTCATAATCAGCAACAAGGTCTCCAATCCGGTCATGAGGATTAGCCCATGCCTCAGCTCTCCTCAGCTCCGAAGCTGTCAGCCTCTCTGAACCCACAATGGCCTTACGCCTATCCGACAAAGCCACTTTAGTCTCCCCCATGTGTCTCTCGTACCAATCCAAGTATAACGTGGTCCAAGCAAAGCTCCCCAACTTCCTGAGAAGCACAACAAGAGGAAATACATCATACCTCCAAGCCCGTGAAAAGAACGGAAATGCCGACGGATCATCCATCGCCACAGAGGTCACAACCATGGTAGCCATATCATCCCTGCCCTCCAAAGGGAGCTGCTCCATCCCATACTGCCTGAAAACCAATGAAGGAATGTAGAATGAAGACCGGGCTAGCCCTGGAACCACAACTACCAAGGACCCATCCTGGGTCGTCCTTCGGGTCTCTATTTTCCAATGCGGAACCCACCATCTCAGATCCCGAGTGCTGCGCCGAGCCATCCAGAGCTCCCAAGACTCCTGATCATCAAAGTCCACTGTGACCCCTCTCCTAGCAAAGGTCCATGGCCCAGGCATCCCAACAGCCTCACGGAGAACCCCTAGCCTCTCCATCAACCACATGCTAAGTAAAAACGGGCTTCCCCCATGCATGTACCGCCTGCCAGTAGCCAACCTATCCAGAGCATGGAAAGTCTCTCCCAATATCAAGGGGACCATGTCTTGACCCGACCTACACTGTACAACTACATCCAATAAAGCCCTATGGCAGATCCCAAAGGAGCTCACAACAAATAGTGATCCGATCACACAAAGAGCGAAAGCATCCCAATAAACATCTCCCATACCCACAGAACCTCTGAACCTATCAGGAAACCCAGAAATATCGAAATAGTCACGGTCTCAAACCATACCTCTAGCCTCCTCCAAGGAAAGATGAAACATGTTGGACAACTTGTCCACAAGCGACATTCCTCCAAACAAAGGAAGAGCTATACCCTCCACTTCAGGCCCTCCAAGCAAAGCCCTGAAATCCTCTAAAGTCGGGACCATCTCGTTGTAGGAGAAACAAAATACATGTCTCCTTGTGTCCCAAAATGAAGCCGAAGCCCTCATCAAATCATAATTTGGGACAAGCTCTTTGAGAGACCACAAAGATTTGATTTTGTATCTCTCTTCAAAAAACGACCTATTTTCGTGCATAACCTCCCTACACCACTCCTTGAACTTTTCAAAGAACAACATTTGCCTTTCTTTGGACAATTTTGGAGAATTTTTGGTCATTTCCATGGCTTTTCTTTCTTCTCTCCCGAAATTCCAGTAAGTTTGAACTGGAGAAGATGGAGTTTCAATGACATTTATGGCCCAAACCAGATCCAACAACCAAAATAAATGAAACCTGCCAGGAGTTGGTCAATCCGCGCGGACAGGAATGCCTCCGAGTCCAATCCGCGCGGATCATATTGATCCCCAGCACAATTCTTTTTTACAGCAGTAACAAACTGCTGATTTTCACCTCAAAACCTGTACAAAACCTGTCCAAACAGTCCATATATCAAATACATACACAGAAACCCAAGACCGGGCTCATTGCAAAATGCATTTTTCAAAATCTAGATAACAATATACAATTTTCTTACAAATATCATCATCATAAAATAAATGTGCATATTATGTCTGTTTTTCTGCGCTAACAAAGAAATGCAGGAAAAGATAATCAATCAGAATCAGAGTCAGCCTCTGGGGTAACCATCACACTGGGCCTCTTGCCACGGCTCCGAGCTCTCTCCTGGCTCCCACCTGCCTGACCAAATCCCATCCCAAGGAAGCCTGCTTCAGGCACTTTATCATCCCGCTCATCCTCTGAGTAGCGGTCTTCAGGATCAACGGCCACACCAGGATAGGGCAACTCCAGGTCCTCGAAGAAGTTATAAAAGGTGAAGGCACCTGAGCCCTGGGCTTCCTGAGTCTGAGGCGGATATTCGTACTCGTAGCCGTAGCCTCCAGAAGAGCCCTCGCCAGCATATCCCTGCTGACCTCCGGAAGTGCCCTCGCCAGCATATCCCTGGTGACCTCCGGAAGTGCCCTCGCCAGCCTGTCCCTGGTAATCAAAAGAAGGCTGCATGTGTCCGGCCCCCATCATGTCACCAAAGATAATGTGGGGAATCTCCACGCTCGTGTCCATAAACTGAGAAGGAGAAGAACCTGCCGACTGATGCGAGGGGCCCGCCTCATCTGGCCGAGTGCGAGGCGTCTCCATGGAATGCCTCCCAGGAACATACCTATCCGTATCAGCCGAAGACCCCTCCCTCCTAGCAGTGGCCGATCTCGCAAGGCCCTTGGCATGCCCTCTCGTCACCAGCTTGCTCAGAAGCTTCTTGGCCCCAACAACCTGGCGTATGAGGTGGCCCACCACCGAAGACGAGTACTGCAAGCAAACAACAGATCCATTAATGTCTAGACAGAAAATTGCAGAAGCAGATACAGTGACAAAAATGTACAGAACAAAATCATACCTTGGCTTCAGGCCGGGGACGGAAGGCAGGAGGTACTGTCTCGGGAATGGGGATCGAAACCCGCATCTTGACCCCGCCATGCTCATAGGAAAACTCAGAGCGAGAAATCCTGATGGAGGAAAACCCCTGCTCTGCTAGCACTTGAGGCGTCCACAGCCGGCGCTGCACAAAGGCCGTGTAATCCTCCCCGGTCGTGTAAAGAATGGCAAGCTGTCCTGCCTTGAACAAAAGCCAAGAATCCGAGCCCTCCACCGGGCACAGCATATCCTCCAGCGGCTCCATCGGCGCCGTAGGCACAATCCCAAGCAAGCCTCTTCTCCGCCACTTCTCGCCTCACCCGCCGACTACGGCCACCGCGGGATCCTTCTCCTTGTTCCATTTCTTTAATTTCTCAAAAAATTTCACAAGATTTGGACAAAATTTTCAATTTTTCTCACCTTTTCTTTCTTTCTCCCTCGTCACTCTCGTCTCCCTCTGTTTTCCAGAAACTGGAAATGGGAAATGAGTTGGGAGTGGAAAGCTGACATGCCAGTCAAATCTGGGAACTTGTCCCGGCATTGGTCTCATCCGCGCGGATGAGATTGACGCGGGAAATTCCCCTTTCGCCCTTTAAAATCCTGGCACTTTGCAGTTTAACCCCAGTTAGCCAGGGTTAGCCTTTTTCAAACAAAACTTAACGGAAAACCAGTTTTCCTCATTTTTTTCATCCCCGGCCATCAAAGTAAGCCTGACCTTTTAACAAAAACTTAACGGAAAACCTGTTTTCCTCACTTTTTCAACCCCGGCCATCAAAGTAAGCCCGGTCTTTTTACAAAACATAACGGAAAACCTGTTTTCCTCACTTTTTCAACACCGGCCATCAAAGTAAGCCCGGTCTTTTCACAATACTTAACGGAAAACCTGTTTTCTTCACTTTTTCAACCCCGGCCATCAAAGTAAGCCCGGTCTTTTCACAAAACTTAACGGAAAACCTGTTTTCCTCATTTTTTCAACCCTGGCCATCAAAGTAAGCCCGGTCTTTTCACAAAACTTAACGGAAACCTGTTTTCCTCACTTTTTCAACCCTGGCCATCAAAGTAAGCCCGGTCTTTTTACAAAACTTAACGGAAAACCTGTTTTCCTCACTTTTTCAACCCCGGCCATCAAAGTAAGCCCGGTCTTTTCACAAAACTTAACGGAAAACCTGTTTTCCTCACTTTTTCAACCCCGGCCATCAAAGTAAGCCAGGTCTTTTCACAAAACTTAATGGAAAACTTGTTTTCCTCACTTTTTCATCCCCGACCATCAAAGTAAGCCCGGTCTTTTCACAAAACTTAACGGAAAACCTGTTTTCCTCACTTTTTCAACCCCGGCCATCAAAGTAAGCCCGGTCTTTTTACAAAACATAACGGAAAACCTGTTTTCCTCACTTTTTCAACACCGGCCATCAAAGTAAGCCCGGTCTTTTCACAAAACTTAACGGAAAACCTGTTTTCTTCACTTTTTCAACCCCGGCCATCAAAGTAAGCCCGGTCTTTTCACAAAACTTAACGGAAAACCTGTTTTCCTCATTTTTTCAACCCTGGCCATCAAAGTAAGCCCGGTCTTTTCACAAAACTTAACGGAAACATGTTTTCCTCACTTTTTCAACCCTGGCCATCAAAGTAAGCCCGGTCTTTTTACAAAACTTAACGGAAAACCTGTTTTCCTCACTTTTTCAACCCCGGCCATCAAAGTAAGCCCGGTCTTTTCACAAAACTTAACGGAAAACCTGTTTTCCTCACTTTTTCAACCCCGGCCATCAAAGTAAGCCAGGTCTTTTTACAAAACTTAACGGAAAACCTGTTTTCCTCACTTTTTCAACCCCGGCCATCAAAGTAAGCCAGGTCTTTTCACAAAACTTAACGGAAAACCTGTTTTCCTCACTTTTTCAACCCCGGCCATCAAAGTAAGCCTGGTCTTTTCACAAAACTTAACGGAAAACCTGTTTTCCTCACTTTTTCAACCCCGGCCATCAAAGTAAGCCTGGTCTTTTCACAAAACTTAATGGAAAACTTGTTTTCCTCACTTTTTCATCCCCGACCATCAAAGTAAGCCCGGTCTTTTCACAAAACTTAACGGAAAACCTGTTTTCCTCACTTTTTCAACCCCGACCATCAAAGTAAGCCCGGTCTTTTCACAAAAGTTAACGGAAAACCTGTTTTCCTCACTTTTTCAACCCCGACCATCAATGTAAGCCCGGTCTTTTCACAAAACTTAATGGAAAACCTGTTTTCCACACTTTTTCAACCCCAGCCATCAAAGTAAGCCCGATCTTTTCACAAAACTTAATAGAAAACCTGTTTTCCTCACTTTTTCAACCCCGGCCATCAAAGTAAGCACGGTCTTTTCACAAAACTTAACGAAAAACCTGTTTTCCTCACTTTTTCAACCCCGGCCATCAAAGTAAGCCCGGTCTTTTCACAAAACTTAATGGAAAACCTGTTTTCCTCATTTTTTTTCATCCCCGGCCATCAAAGTAAGCCCGGTCTTTTTACAAAACTTAACGAAAAACCTGCTTTCCTCACTTTTTCAACCCCGGCCATCAAAGTAAGCCCGATCTTTTCAGCAAAGACCGTCCTGACACAGCAAATCAACAAAGACCGTTCCGACACGGCAGATCAACAAAGACCGTTCCGACACGGTAAATCAGCAAAGGCCGTTTCGACACGGCAAATCAGCAAAGACCGTTCTGACACGACAAATCAACAAAGACCGTTCCGACACGGAAAATCAGCAAAGACCGTTCCGACACGGAAAATCAGCACAGACCGTTCCAACACGGCAAATAAGCAAAACCGTTCCGACAAGGCAAATCAACAAAGACCGTTCCGATACGGTAAATCAGCAAAGACCGTTCCGACACGGCAAATCAGCAAAGACCGTTCCGACACGGCAAATCAGCAAAGACCGTTCCGACACGGCAAATCAGCAAAGACCGTTCCGACACGGCAAATCAGCAAAGACCATTCCGACACGGCAAATCAGCAAAGACCGTTCCGACACGGCAAATCAGCAAAGACCGTTCCGACACGGCAAATCAGCAAAGACCGTTCCGACACGGCAAATCAGCAAAGACCGTTCCAACATGGCAAATCAGCAAAGACCGTTCCGACACAGCAAATCAATAAAGACAGACTACTCTTCCCCACAGAGTCACAGCACTTTACATCACACCGGGATGACCTCCCAAAACACAGTCAACACAGGGATGACCTCCCAAAATACAGTCAAACACCGGGATGACTCCCAAAACACAGTCAAGCACAGGGATGACCCCCCAAGTACACAGTCAACTCCTTGACTACATCCCCAGCTAGTCAAACACCGGGATAACTTCCCCTTTTACACAGTCATCCTATCCCAGCAGGCTTTGGGTACTGCACCCATTCTTTCCTCCCCAGCGGAACACGAACTACGACCGGCTTGATTCCTCAAAGGATATGTAGGTAGCCTATTAAATAGGTTCAGCCACTCGACCACTTTGGTCACCCCTTTCCCCATCTTGTCAAATATGGAGCCTTACTCTTATCGACGACCCCGCTTCCTTCGAAAGCGCCGTCGCCGAGGGGCTACTGTAAGTGCTCCAATTTGAGTTGTTAGTATTTTCGTTAGAAAACTAACAAAAGCCTTCACACACCTCACCAAACCCTAACATCCTTAACCTAAACCTTAACTTTTCTAACAAACCCTAACTTTTCTAACAAAGAAAGGGTAAGTTGGGGATTGCTATTTGGAGTTAAACAAGGTAAGGAATCTCACAAAGGGTAAAAATCCGAAAACAACAATCTGTAAATAGCAGCAGGTTGAGTGTTTGAACAATTTATTCCTCCTGTCCAAAGCCTGCAGCAGCAATAAATGAACAGTGCACGCCAGCAGAAGGATCCGCGCGGATGATAATGCCCAATCCGCGCGGACCGTTTTGCCCTCCAGTGGCCTATAAATAGAGCCCCTCAGCCTCATTTTCAGCACAACACAATTCACTCACAACAGCATTCTGGCGAAAATATTAGAGAAAACAGTGAGAATTTCTTAATTGCCACCTTTTTCTCTTAATCATTTCCCCAAATCTCACTCACTAAACACTCTCAAAACTCTCTTAAACACATAAGCTCAAGCTTAAATCAACACTAAAGAGGTTGATTAGAGAGAAAACATAGGGGACTTAAGTGTTATCTACTTGTTTTCTCTTTGACCAACTCTATTAACAAACACTAAACACACTTAAGCCTTGAATCTATTAAAGCCAAACATAACATTAACAAGAAGATTGGGCTTAACCATCATTAGTAAACCCTCCTTCTTTAAAACCCTAAAATACTCTTTAATTTCATGTCTTGATTTATATTTTTGTCTTAATTTGCTTGTTTAAAGTTCTATTTACTTTCTTTGTTCTTGTCTTTAATTTACTTGTCTTAAGCTTAAATCTTTACTTCATTTTGTTGTTAGTTTGACCTAATATGGTCATCTTTGGGGTTAAGTCCCCATGATGATCATCTTAGGGTTTAACTTTCTTTCCTCTTAGTTAATTTCTCTTCTTAAAAACCTTTTTTTATAAACTCCCTCTCCCATTTTGCTCTAAACCTCCATTAATACCCCAAGGATGACTTGATATGATACAAAGCAATGAATCACCAATCAAGTCTAGGGATGAAAATGGGGTGAAAACAGATGTAAAACCCTTGAAATCACATTTTCCTTCAAGAATATGTTGCTGTCCAGTAGCATTTTTCTGTGACCTCAGTCCATTTTCCTATTTTTTTGACACAGTAAACCTTAGAATTTGGTATTGACTACAAAATACTTTTTGTAGCCAACATCCATAGGATTCCAGACATATTTTTACTTTATTTTTTACGTGAGTCTAACTGCCTTTCCCAAATTATTTTCCAAATGTCAGTTTAGCAGTCTCTTGAAATCCAGATTTCACATCTGTGATTTCCAGAGGGTTTTGGTCCATCAAAGCATCTCCAATTATAAAAATATTTTGTAGTAACCTTATTTAAGATGTTTTTAACAACTTTCATTCTCTGACTTTCCCCAGATTCTGAATTTTTAAAACTCTTAAATCTATTTTAAAATCAAGTGTCCACTGTCTTTTTCATTCTGGCAGAATTGACTTTCAACTTCAAGGAGTCTTTTGAGTACCAAAACTCAACCCTAAAATCATACCAAAAATCATGGGACTTGTTTAATGTCTTATAAAGAGTTATCAATTTTTAGTTTTCTCAGTTTGCATTTATTTTAACCAAAGAAACACACACACACACGAACACACAAGCGTTTTTTAAGTAAAATTAGGAAGACCCGTTTTCGGGGCGTTCCGGGTGTACGAATCAATCGTCCTCCCCGGAGCGTAACGTGACCTCCGAACCCTTTTCTCTTCGGGCATTTTTCAAAGTTTTGGCCCTTAACTAAAATGGCGTGGCGACTCCGTTTGATCATCAAAGAAAAGTCCGCTAACGATGTCTCCGGTACAATTTGAACCAACCTTTTCAAAAAACCTTTTTTTCCTAAACTCCAAATTTTCGGGTTGGGGCAAATTCGGATCGGGTATATCACAATGCTGAATATCGACCCTCTAGTCCTCAAGCCTTCAAACATGACGATAAAGGCTTATGATTCTACTTCTAGATCGGTTATTGGAGTTGCGCCCCTCGATTTATGGTTTGGCGGGAAGATGATGCAGGTTGAATTCCAGGTTATTGACATCCCGGTTAGTTTCACTGCTTTGTTGGGTAGACCATGGCTGCACAAGATGGGCGTTGTTGCTTCTACATTGCACCAATGCATAAAATTCGTACAAGATGGGGTTTTGACAATCATGTATGGCGATAACATCACTCTTGGTGGGATTGACAATGACGCCGTACCTGTTATGGAGATTAAGTTAGATGACCCCAATCTCATGCTAAGCGGTTTTAGGGTGGAGCAGCCTAAAAGCCAGATTTGCACAATTGATCTTACCGTTTCTTCTGACCGAATTCCTCCGGCGATGCGCATGATTCGCAGTATGGGTTATATTCCTGGGCTTGGTTTGGGCAAAAGACTACAAGGCCGACACAGATGTGAAGAGGTGGAGCCTAAGAGGAATACCGAAGGGTTGGGATATGTGACTACACCAGAAGATCGTGCGTACGATAAAGCAGAGGACCTCAAGAAAAGGATGGCTGCAGTCGCTGGGGTAGCTTATGTGAAGCCAACTATGCGCCCATACAGTCTGTCATTGAACAAGTACTTTGTCAGAGAAGGGGAAATGTTTGTCTGCCTGGAGGCACAGTTGAGAAAGGCGGAGGAAAGGTTCAAGACAGTCCGTAGGATTGCCACCAGTCATAACCCTATCAAGGAATTTCTTATTAGTGGTCCAAGGAACCCCGGCACCGTTGTTACCTATGAGAATGAATATCATTTTGGGGGAGGTGAGGACACTATTAACAGATTCTCTAAACTGACCATGGAGGAGCCCATGGTAGCCAAAATCCGAAATGCTACTGCTATGGAGGTGGATGAGAGTTTCTCGAACCTATTCGGGGCAGTTGATTTGTCTTCAGGGGATGAGCCGTTATTGGTTCTGACAGAGGACGTGGGGACATCGAGCAGTGCTGCAGGCCGGGATCCTCTAGACATGATAGACTTCTCAGTCAGGCACAATCTTGTGGGGATGATCGAGTTTGGTTCGGAGAAAGAAGTGGATCCGAAGATTTTTGCACCAGTTTCAGAGGCGCCAGTCAAGAATTGGAGAACGATCAAGGGACCGGTTGCTGACAGGGAGACATTGCTGAAGCTCGGATTGACACCCCGCCCCATCTCCTCTGAGTCAAAATTTAAACCGTCTGTCTTGCACCAGTCTTCTGAGTCTCTTGTCATTGAGTTTGAGTCAAATGATAAGTCCGACGTCCTTACGACGGAGGACCAGCGTCGAGTCATTGAAACTGTATTCCCTTTCGCACTTAATAAAATGGTTGATCTTTTGTCGTATCCCCTTATAGCTACTCTAACAAATGATAAATTAACAAATAATGAACATAATGACTTAAAACTAGTTAATAATGATTCATTTGAAGAGGAAACGAACATATTAGATGACCTAGAAACACAAGAATTTTCAAAGCAGGTTATCGAACGAGGGGAAAGCCGGGTCCAAGCTGCCGATGAGGTATTGACCACGGTAAATTTGGGAACAGCAGAAGCCCGAAAGAGACGCAGATTGGCGAATTTTTCACTGGGGCTGAACGAGAGGCTTTAATCAGTTTGCTCAAGGAATACGTCGATGTGTTCGCATGGTCTTATACTGATATGCCGGGGCTGGATGCTAATATCGTGGAGCACAGAATTCCGTTAGAACCGGATGCCAAACCGATCAAGCAGAAGCTACGCAGAATCAAACCAGAGTGGTCTCTACAAGTCAAAGAGGAGACTGAGAAGTTGCTACGGGTTGGGTTCATCAGAGTAATTGAATATCCAAAATGGTTGGCCAACATCGTCATGGTCTCTAAGTCCAATAGGAAGGTACGGGTTTGCGTGGATTTCCGGGACCTCAATAAGGCTAGCCCAAAGGATGACTTCCCGCTGCCTAACATCAACATGCTCGTGGATACGACTGCCAATTACGATGTGAAGTCATTTGTCGACGGTTTTGCTGGGTACAATCAGATCAAGATGGCCAAGGAAGACCAGGAGAAGACAGCGTTCACATGTCCATGGGGTACATTCTATTATACAATCATGCCGTTTGGGTTGAAGAACGCAGGGGCCACCTATCAACGAGCAGTCACGGCCTTATTTCACGATATGATTCACAAGGAGATTGAGGTATACGTAGATGACATGATTATCCACTCCAAGGGATCATACAGACAACACTTGATTGACTTGCGGAAATTCTTCAATAGGCTGCAGGAGACCTCCATGAGACTGAACCCAGCGAAGTGTACTTTTGGGGTCATTCGAGGCAAGGTGTTGGGATATATGGTCACCGAACGAGGAATTGAGGTCGATCCGAGGAAGATCAAGGCCATCGTAGAGATGAAGCCACCCCGCACTATTTCGGAGGTAAAGGGATTTATGGGCCGTTTGCAGTATATCAGCCGATTCGTCAATCAGCTGACTACTATATGTGAACCAATCTTCCGATTGCTCAAGAAGAACCAGGAAGTTGTATGGAACGAAGAGTGCCAGGCAGCCTTCAAGAAGATTAAAGCCTATCTAGTCCATCCGCCCGTCTTATGCCCACCGCATGGGGAGAAGCCGCTATTGCTATACTTGACAGTGACTGACACAGCCGTCGGGGCTATGCTTACATAGGAGAAGAAGGACTCGAAGGTCGAGAATGCCATCTACTTTGTCAGCCGGAAACTTCAGGGCAGTGAACTCAATTACTCAGCATTGGAGAAGACTTGCACAGCTCTCGTCTGGGTGGTTGGAAAATTGAAGCATTACATGATGGCCCACACTGTATATCTGGTTTCGAAGATGGACCCGATAAAGTACTTATTCGACAAGCCTTTCCTGTCCACCAGACTCCCAAAATGGTCTTTCTTTTTGGCGGAGTTCGATATTAAGTACATGACCCGAAAGGCGATCAAAGGTCAAGCACTGGCCGATCAGTTGGTAGATTCCCCTAGCTCCGAAGATGGCAGGCCCGAGCCCCAATTCCCAGACGACGGAATCTTTATGTTGGAGAATGGAGGAAACCGATGGCAGTTGTTCTTCGATGGTGCATCTAACAAGAGAGGGAATGGATAGGTATGGTTTTGGTCGACCCATCTGACGCTCACACCCCCATCGCCATCAAGCTCAACTTTTCTATTACCAATAATGCCGCCGAGTATGAAGCTTGTATAGCTGGTTTGGAGGCCGCGCTAGAACGCAATATCAGTGAATTGGAAGTTTTCGGAGATTCACAGCTGATCATCAACCAAGTGTCCAACAAATGGAAGATTGTGGACCCCCAACTTCAGAAGTATCATAAATACATGGTTGAATTGATTGGGCAATTCAAGGAGATCACCTTCAATTTCTTGCCAAGGGACAGAAACAGATTCGCTGATGCTTTAGCCACCCTGGCATCCTTGGTAGAAATTCCTGAAGGGAAGTCAGTCAGACCGTTCAGAGTGGGAAGGCGTGAGAATCCGGCCTACTGCTGCGAGATAGAAGTTGAGACTGTCAAGGACCCGTGGTACAGTCAGATTTTTCAATATTTGAAGCATGGTGAAGCATCATTCCCGGTAGACGAAGATGGTAATTTGTTGAATGGGGTTAAGGCCAAGAGTCTACAAGCCTTAAAGCGGTTGTCTGCCCAATTTGCTATCCTTGGGGATGACCTCTACAAAAAGAGAGAGGGAAGCCCATTGCTGCTATGCATTAGTGAACACAAGGCCAAGAAAGTAATGGAGGAGATCCATAGCGGGGCTTGTGGACCACATATGAACGCTAGGGCGCTGATGCACAGCATTCTGAAACAGGGCTATTATTAGATTACCATGGAAACCGACTGCATTCAGTACGTACGGACTTGCGATAAATGTCAGCGGTTCTCCAACCTGAATCATATCCCTCCACACGATTTGTACTGCATGACTACACCATGGCCGTTCGCCACGTGGGGCATTGATATCATTGGGAAGATCACTCCAGCCGGTAGCAATGGACATTCTTTCATCTTGGTGGCAGTTGACTACTTCACAAAGTGGGTTGAAGCGACATCCTACAAAAAGTTAACTTCCAAGAAAGTAGCCCGGTTCGTAAAAGAAAACATCTTCTGCAGATATGGGGTGCCAAACGAGATCATCTCCGATAATGGGTCACACTTCGAAGGGGCCGCCGATCAGTTACTCGCACAGTTCAGAGTCAAACGCCACAAGTCTTCTCCGTATAGGCCGCAGACTAATGGGGTGTAGAAGCGGAAAATAAGAACATCGAGCGGATAATCCGAAAGATGGCCACAAAGCATCGGGATTGGCCAGATATGCTACACTTGGCACTGTGGGGCTACAGAACGTCGATTCGTACTGCTACCGGAGAGACCCCTTATGCTCTGACCTACGGGATGGAGGCCGTTTTGTCTGTCAAATTAGAAGTCCCGTCTCTTCGTGTAATACTGGAAAACGAAGTGAATGAGATTGACTGGATCCGAAGCAGACATGACGAATTGGCTCTGCTGGATGAACGACGACTAAAGGCCATGGAACACATCCGAGCATACCAAAAGAGGATGGCTCTTGCTTTTGATAAGAAGGTTAAGCCTCGTGACATAAAGGTTGGGGACTTGGTTCTTAAGGTGAAACCTCCTAATCAGTCTAGTCCATTGGGAAAGTGGGCCCCTATGTGGATTGGTCCGTATTTGGTGAAGAAGATCTTCTCTGGTGGAGCTATGGAGCTGACAGACTTGGACGGCAATACTTTTGTACACCCGGTCAATGGTGACAAATTGAGACGCTACTATGTGTAACTATCGAGTCTTTCCCCTCTTAAAAAAAAAAAAAAACTGAGGTGTTAAAGAATATACCCAGCTAGACTGAAAACCCGCAAAGGGCGGTCTAGGTAAAAAATAGGATTGCACCATTTCCCTGCTTCTATCTTCCCTTTCTTAAAACACAAAATTAATTGATTTGAACTACGAAGACCTGAGCCCCTAGTCCTCTTTTGTAAAGGGGAACGTAGGCAACCGTTTACGGTTCGGTCTAAAATCTAAATAACACACCAAGTCTTGTCAAAATTCAAGCGAATGTCAAAATACATCTTGATTACCAGTTTGAAGCAATTCACAAAAATTCCAAAGTTAATACTTTCGTTGATGAGTCTAAACACGGTGTACTCTCGATTTGATAACTTGCTTTTAATTTACTACAAAATGATTTTCTAACAAAGGCAGAAACTAAAAACGTCTAACATGTTCGTTAAGGCTATAAGGGGGTACAGATAGAGTCTAGCTGCTTGTTCCCACTTCCGAACTCAAACTCTTCCTCTTCCTTTTCCCGCGAAAGGTCTTTGGCCTAGGAATGTCAAAAAGGTCTATCTGTGTCCTCCCCGGCTCGGGAATCCTATGTGTCGGCGGGTCAATCAATCCTGTAGCTATCAGCTCGGCCTGCGTAGCTCTCTCACGTCTCAAAATGGCCCTCCGGAGCATGATCTTGGGATCCATCCTCATCTTGGCTTCACGCTCCTGCCTCCTCTCATAATCTGCAGCAGCATCACCAATGACATCATCTGGGTCATCTTTTGCTTCCATACCTCTCAGCTTAAGACTGTCAGAAGAGCTGACATATTCTAGCCTCCTGCTCTCAAGGGCCATCTGCACTGGGCCCCTATGATCCTTATACCATGCCAGATACTCAGTAGTCAGGTGTGTGATACCTCGAGACATCCGCAACAGAGTTCGAGTAGGAAAGAAGCCCTCAAGATAGGCTTTCCCGAAGAATACTATGGTCTGATGATCGGTCATAATCAATGGAGCGGTGTCAGCTGCAAGTCTGTCCTGTAGATCTCTAATAATCAGCTGTGGGTAACCATACTGCCGAAGAACTAGAGAAGGAATGCAAAAGGATGAAACATGCAATCCCGACAATCTGACAACAACCGATCCATCCTGGATGTCCATTATGGTCTTCAAACCCCAAGCTGGTATCCAATAACGTAAATCTGCGGTCTCATACAAGGACAACCGTCTTTGCCAGCTTTTAACCACTGCCGGTCTGCTCACCCGGCGCGGTCCTGTCACCCAAGGCTCGTTTGCTCGCCCCTCCGGCGGGGGCGCAATCAATCTCAGCCTCTCATATAACCACAAGGATAATAAACAGGGACTACCCGAGCCCATAAACATCGAAGATCCAGACAACCTGTCAATGTCGTGGTATGTCTCTGCCAAAAGTAAAGGTACAATGTCTCTCCTGCCAACCCCGGTCTGGACACGGTCGATCACAATACCCCTATCACCTCTCATCTGCCGAACAATGTCAAGGAGCGTGCCAAGGCAAACCCCCTCGTATCCATGAAAATAATTATTGGATAACTTGAAAAGCATGAATACGTCTAGGGAAGTGGGTAGATCAAATAAGCTGGGGCTGCACACGACCATCCGCACAATCTAAGTCAAGTCAATCAGCCGGTCACCAACAATCATCCTAATCACCTGATCCTCGGGTAAATGCAGAAATTCTGACAACTGCACGGTCAGGGGACGAGTATCACGGGGAAGCGCAATATCCTTGGATGCCTCTATGCCGGTCAAAGCCCTGAAATCCTCAATGGTAGGGGCTAAATCATTTGATGAAAGGGTAAAAATGTGGCGCTCCGTATCCCAAAAGGAGGAAGCAGCCCGGAGAACATTCCACTCAACCTTCCAATCCTTCAATGCCCAGAAGCAAGGCATTCCATATCGATAATCTATGATCTTCCGGTTCCTAGCTTGGTGATGGTTAAAATCATTAACATCCTCATGGAATTGCCGACACCGGGACACGAATTCCTCACTCAAGAACTCCATAACCGATGTTTGTTGTATTTTTCCTTGAAAAATTCATGCTAGGGGCCGATATTTATAATAAAAGGAGTTGAAGTTATCCTTAAAGGAGTTGGAAATATGAATCCTGATGGGAAAAGGAAAATAGCTCCAGAGCCAAAGCCAGTCGCGCGACTACATTGGGCCTCACAAGAAAAGTTGCTGCCCTGGCAAGCCCAGTCGCACGACTACATTGGGCCTCATCAGAAAAGTTGATGCACTCTGCCACCAGCAGCCTAGATCATTTTGGCAACCCATCTTGACTTGCAAAGCCTATCCCCAGCAGCTCAAGACAAGTGTGCAACGTATCCCAGCCATTTCAAACACATTCCCCCGCTTCAAGCACAAAGAAAAAAAAATCGTCATGAACACCGCTTTCACAAAAATTATCTTTATACCATTACTCATACATACCCAACAAAAAAATCAACAAATCCATCAAACTTGACAGGCTCGTGCACATAGCAAATTTAAAAATGTGCAAAGAATGAATTTTTCCAAAATGCCACGGGATACAGATAAATCTTAAATCTCAAAACAGGGTGCTACTCATCACAGCCATCTTCATGCTGCCAAGACAACTCTCTTTCACACTATTCCTACAGTCAACTCTATTGAGGGTCTTCTTCCCGGATTACCGAGGGGCGATTTCTCGGATTATTGAAGGTCTTCTTCCCGGATTACCGAGGGGCAATTTCCCGGATTCTTGAGGGTCTTCTTACCAGATTACCGAGGGGCAATTTCCCGGATGGTTGAGGGTCTTCTTCCCGGATTACCGAGGGGTGATTTCCCAGATTCTTGAGGGTCTTCTTCCTGGATTACCGAGGGGCAATTTCCCGAATTGTTGGGGGTCTTCTTCCCGGATTACCGAGGGGCAATTTCCCGAATTATTGAGGGTCTTCTTCCCGGATTACCGAGGGGCAATTTCCCGGATTCTTGAGGGTCTTCTTCTCGGATTACCGAGGGGCGATTTCCCGAATTGTTGAGGGTCTTCTTCCCGGATTACCGAGGGGCAATTTCCCGAATTATTGAAGGTCTTCTTCCCGGATTATCGAGGGGAAATTTCCCGGATTCTTGAGGGTCTTCTTCCCAGATTACCGAGGGGCGATTTCCCGGATTGTTGAGGGTCTTCTTCCCGGATTACCGAGGGGCAATTTCCGGATTGTTGAGGGTCTTCTTCCCGGATTACCGAGGGGCGATTTCCCGGATTATTGAGGGTCTTCTTCCTGGATTACCGAAGGACGATTTCCCGGATTTACTGAGGGCTTGTCCCGGATCTCAGAGGGTCTACCCAGATTCCATCAAAGTTTGTTCCAATGCCCGCAGGTAAGCACAGCTCAGGTATGAAGCCTTTCATCTGTCTTACACGTTTTAAAATTCCGATTTTATTTCTAAGTTAATTTTACTCTTGTTTATCCCCTTCTCCCCAACGGGACCCGAACTACGATTTGGCTTGATTCCCATGCATGGGATACATAGGAATCCTTTCACAATAAGGTCCAGCTATTTGACCGTCTAGGTCTAGTTTCCCATCCACCGCTCGTTAGGATTGGGATTCTCATTTTTTACTGAAAACCCCACTTTTTACCAAAAGTGACGTTGCCAGGGGGCTACTGTGAGTACCCCAATCCGTGCTCGCTCTTTTTGTGCCTTTTAGATAATAGAAGTGCACAAGAGACGCATCGAAGACACCAAAATTCTGACAAATGAAGGATTCACAGAGTACTTAAACCTCGTGAACCCCGATTTATTTTATAAAACTTGTTTTTACAAAAACCTTCTGCCTGGCCTTGTCTAGTCGTGCGACTAGCTTGGGCATTGGAATAAGGTGGTTGGCCTTAGTTAGTCGTGCGACTAGATTTTCCTTAAAAATCTAATATAAATACGTGCAGTCTGCACGTATTAGGGATCCTTTTTTAACACAATTTTGAGAGAGCTGTCATACAAAAAAAACATTCTCTCACGTAGAAAACCAATTTTCTTCATTGTTCAAGTCAGAAACATCCCCAACCCATACAAAAACAACCATAAAACAATTGTTTTCGTTGAGAACCAATCTTAGACTTAACGTTTAAGATTTCAAGCCATTCGTACGTGGTTTCTGAAGGGTTCTAATACCAACTTGGTATTGAAACTTCGGCTACAAGGGTAATCTCTAAATCCTAGTCATTATTATCTGTTCCGTTTCAAGAATAATATTAATATTCATTTCATATTACTCGTTTGATTATTTTTTTATGTTCTAATCTGTTTTAATCACGTACATCATGCTTAAGTAGGTCGTTTTAAGCTATACTCCCTCCGTCCCGTTAATATTAGCACACTTTCCTTTTTGGGCGTCCCGCTAATATCCGCACACTCCCAAAAAGGAAACTTTATATTAATAAAATATTCATTCAACCCCACTCATTCTCTCTCCTACATTATTTTAATACTCACAACACCATTATAATTTATTACACCCTCCACTCATTCTCTCTCCACTCATTCTTTTACACTCACAACATTTTATTAAAATATCATATTCCTTAATTCCCGCGCAAATAGTGTTTGTGCTAATATTAGCGGGACGGAGGGAGTATTAACGTTTTATATTGAAATCTAACGTTTAAAACCTAAAATTAATCAATCTGCAAGTTTTCTGGGGAATTTCGTATGAACTGGTACTGAGCCCTTTGTAGTCGCACGACTAACTTGGGTGCAGGCTTGGTTCAGTCGTGCGACTAGTTATGGCCAGATCTGCATGTTTTTCCAGTTTCTTTCTGCTTTCTGTAGTTATTTTCTGTTCCGCAGTTTATATCCAGTTTCATTTATTTTCTGTATGAATGTTTATGTTTTGATGGATTTGTTTGGGATCGCGGCCTCCCGTTTAAAGAGTATCGCATCATGTAAAAGATTATTTTTAATTATTTAATGCGAAGCACACTTTAATATGTTTATTATTATTCACACACACGCGCAAGGACATTATTTATTTTGAGAGACTCTTAAGAGGCAATTCGGGTGATACTGAAATTCTTCCCGAATCGTAACTTGACCCCCGGACCTTGAAATCTATTTTTAATTGGTTTTTTCGATGTTTTTCCTTAAAAACGGAGTGGCGACTCTAAATACGATTTTTTCCATTTAATGTGCGTCCGTCCCATTTTTAAATAAAAAATCTCAATTTTCCAAACTCCCCATGCGGTTTGCGCATGCGGACGGGCGTATGTTCATAGTCCACAATGGATTGACTCAACAGACTCATAACAAGACGAAAGACCCTACAATGACTGATTGACTTCTTCAACCATCAACAGGAGAATCCTATTGGCATTATGGAAGAGGATTAGTGACAACATTGGGGCCAGGGGCCTTTTCAATCTTTCCTTCGTCAACGAGCCTCTGGATAGCCCTCTTTAAAGGGAAACAATCATTGGTGGTATGGCTAGGATATTGGTGAAAGCGACAGTACTTGCTCTCATCCAACCTTGGATTGGGACTAGCAGGGCTATAGTTTTTAAGTGGTTTTATCATCCCAGTTTTAACCAAGCCGTTAAATGCTTCCTCAGTGGTCATCCCAAGATCATCAAACTTTTGCTGTTGTTGACGAGGCTGAAACTTTCCATTGTTCTGACCATTGGCTCCTGCCTGGATATTATTGATGCCGTTATCTAGGCCTGTCTCTTTTGCTTTCGAGAATGCTGGAGTCATTGCTCTATAACGATAGCCACCACTATTGCCGGCATTAGTGCTTGGAGTAAGATTGAAAAGTCTATTCTCGCTGGGAGCTCCCATTCCAACCATTTCTCTCAAGTCGGGATACCAACCACTCCCAATGGCTTCACGGAGAACTGGCTTAACACATGAAAGGAAGATATCCTTTTGATCCTGTAAAGGGATTGGCTCAGACAACTCATTCAACTTAGCATTCCATCGCTTGTAGAACTCAGTGATAGATTCATCCTGCTTCTGTATTGTACCAACCAAATCATCCCTGGTTGTACGCCATTCGAGATTCCCAGGATACTTCCCAAGGAAGGCTTCAGTAATCTGACTCCAAGTAGATCGAGCATCGGGTTTAAGTGCTAAAAACCATGTCAAGGCGGGACCCTTGAGGGTGAGATGGAAGTGTTGGGCCATAAACTCGGGTGTAAAACCCATTGCACCCATTGTCATCACATATGTATCAACATGAGTCTTTGGAAACGATCCATCAAACTCCATTTTAGGCATTTTGAACTTATAAGGGAGGGGCTTTACCTGACCAGGATCAACCACCTTGAGACCACTTGAACCCAAAGTCAATTTATCAATTTGCTGTTGCATCACCTTTATCTGCTCCAACAGACTAGCAACTTCTGGAGCCACGGTAGAAGGCTGAAGAACAGTAGGAGACACGGTTGTGGAAGACACAGAGCTGACTGTCTGAACTGGCCGAGAAGCTGGTGGTAGACTGAGAATACTTGG
The DNA here is from genome assembly GCA_022495995.1 of Adenophora triphylla var. japonica. Lineage (NCBI taxonomy): Eukaryota > Viridiplantae > Streptophyta > Magnoliopsida > Asterales > Campanulaceae > Adenophora > Adenophora triphylla. Next base: position 197,107 of record JAFEMH010003977.1, read on the forward strand.
AACATTCAGACCAACTGAGCTTGGTAGCCTATTACCATATTGATCATAGCCATTAAACTGCGATACACCTTGAAAAGGAAACCCCTGGGATGACAAAAGACCAAATTGATTTGCCCTTGGCAACTGAGGAGACTGAACATTCTGAGGAAAAGAACTTTGAACCTGGAATGGAGCACTAGCAGTCAAATGTGGAGCCAATCCTGGGTGCTGATGCGGTATAGGGGACGAGGTAAAACCAAGAGATGAACCTATCATAGGCTGAGAAAATCCACCTTGAAACTGTGGCTGGCTGAGAGAAGGCTGCAAAAACCCTTCTTGAGCAAACTGACTACCCACAGAATGATACTGACCCTGAAACTGAGAACTTGGAGGCCAAAATCCTTGAGGACTTTGTTGGGGTTGGAGCTACAAACCATAATGGCCTTGGACCTGAGCTTGAATGGGTTGAGACACTATCCCATGTGTCTGGAAGTGGACAGAGCTTGAATCATGAGTGGAGGGAAGGGGTGTAGAGTTGTAAGTAGATTGGAGCGGAAGAGAAACATTATCAGCACCAGGATCAGTGTCATTAGCATCAGTGATCTCTTCGTATGATCCATCTGTACGACGAATCATAGCTATACCTCGGATGTGCATTGCTTCCACATACCTAGCATGTGCTTCCTCTTCTCGAGCTTTAGCAGCCTGAATGAGCAATTGAGCCTCATGCTCGCGAACCAGAATGGCCTCTAGAGTAGCCCTCATTTCTTCCATAGACATATCATTCGAACCAAGCTGACTCGTAGCAGGTGAACCTCCGGACTGACTAACCAACACACTATCGGCACCTGACATCTCGAAAACTGAAATTGCAATTGCTTCAGAGATACGAACCAAGCGAACGCCAGGAACAGGAGCACGAACCCAACTTGCCATGGCTACAGAGGGAAATGAGGTGCATAAGGTGTAGGAAAAAGAAAGAATCTTGAGAAGATATGGGAGAGGGAAGAAAGGGAAAGAGACGGACTCGTGCAAGCTTTTTGCTTATGTTCAAGTAGAAAACAGTCTTTTAAATCCTAGGAACAGTTGGAAAAGGCTAAACCTTCTTTTTTCACATGCTAAACCTCGAGCGGGAACTTAGGGCCACACCATTCAAAATATTCTAAATGTCTTGTATAAAAATTAATAATAGGTAATAATACCTAAACAAACTCTAAGCATTTATGGAGCAGACGAGCGGCGTAGAGGATTTTCAAGGGAAAATCCGGCATGACCTCTCGTCGGTGTACGTTGACAATGCGGCATGATCTCTCGTTAGAACATGCCACGGGAGTGACATGTCCTTTCGTGAAATCATGCTGCAAAGGCAATATGCCCACTTGTGCTAGGGTTTGGGATAGGTATGTATATCCTATTATAAATTTTCAAAACAATTCATTTTAGTATATTTTTGAAAATAATGTGTCGAAAACCAACTGTTTGGGGTGAGCTTGAAGAATGTGTGGTTCCACCTATGATGCACTAGGGGGAAAGGATTGATATTAGGCGCTCAAGTATAGGCGACATACATCACCGTCCGCGATGCCGTCAATCACACCAAAAAGGCTCTAAAGCTAGTGATGTAGTGTGCGGGTGGCTATGTTCCTTTATTTTCAAAATATTATTTTTGTCCATTTTTGTTAGATTTGAAAACACATTATACACACGCACACATACTGGAATTCCACATGATATCAATGTCAAGAAATCAAAAAATGACCAAAGGGACTGCCCATAAACCACAATCATCATGAAAATCACTCCTGCCAGAGAAGGCAAACCCTGTCGCATGACACAGGATAACAATGGCAAGAACTGTCGCGCGACAGGGTTAGCCAGATTATCAGCATTTATTGCAGAACCCACAGAGCCTCCTTTCAAGGAACATTACCATCCCAAACTTACTCAGAGAAGCAGGGAAAGACCAGGAACCATGTAAAGCAATAAAATCAAAAATAATACACCTATGTCACATAACAAATGACACACAAATGAATAAAATGGATGTTTAAAGTTGAACGAAAGTTAGACCCACTTTTGTTTAAAAAAAACAAGTTTGTCCCCAGCGGAGTCGCCACTGAACGTACACCCGTCCTCATGCGAAGGCATGGGAAGTTTAAGAAAGATGTTTTTTAGAAAAAAACGAGAGCACATTAAAAGATTTTGGGAGTCGCCACGCCATGTTTAATGGTACACTTTGAAAAACCAATTAAAAACGGGTTCGGGGGTCAAACTACGTCTTGGGAAGAATCGAGAATTCACCCAAGACGCCTCAATTAAGAGACTTTCAAATAAAAACATCCATTAAATTCAGAAGTGTGTGCAAGTGTATGCGACATAATTGTATAATGCTTGCTTTTATTAAAAAGGGCTTAAATACAACTTGTGAGTCACTTTGCGTGGGGGACCACAACCCAATTACATTGAATTTAAATAAAGAATTACATATTTGAAAGGAAATAATTGATTAAATGCATCCAGAACTTACAACTGAAAATAGCGACTGCAGAATGGCTTACCTGTCGCACGACAGGGTCTGCCATTTTGCAGGGCTTTACAATATTTAAACTGCGACTGAGATGATCAAAGAGAATAATGAATAAACGACGTATTACAAGTCTTGATCAATCACAAAGCGAATTAATCCACACAAGTGAGTGAATACGAAGGATTCACGCTCAACTTGGGGCACAAGTAACTTAGAAACTCTCGTGATTAATCAAAACATGCAATACTTAAAGATATGAACAAACAAAATATGAATATAAAACGGATAGCACACTAGTTATGAAGAAACATGAACATAAGGAGAGAGGTGAAAGAAAGTAAAAGATCGTTACCTTCGTAGAATCCACAATCCCTATATCACGTTAGATATAGGAACCTTCGTAATCAGCATTCGAACAATGGATTAAGGCTCGAAGGATTAGAATCAAAAGGCTTTGAATGCTTATGTGAGTAAGATGGGATTGGAAAAGGGAGAATTGAGGGAATTGTATGAAGAAGAGGCTAGGGTATGTCTTCTGGGTGATTTTCTTGACAGGGAGGCACTGAATGCTTGGCCAAGGACCTCTAAAATGAGAGGAGAAGGCCCTATTTATAGCCTTCGAAAAATGGCTAACCCTGTCGCGCGACAGAGCCTGCCTAGCTAAGTGTGTCGCGCGACACACTAAGCCATACGGGAATTTTCTTTGTCATCAAGTAAAGTCACCGCCTTATTGAAAATATTGAATAATTCCCAACAGGTCCTCGTCTGAATAATTCCCTATAGGTCCTTCCTTGGCTGGAAATTCATGAAAAGCTCTCGAATGCCTCGGAATGGACCAGAAATTTACCAAAATGCCCCTAGTGCACTTTTATCGTCTAAAAAGGCACTTGTATAAGGTAGCGAGTTGGATTGGGGTACTCACACCTATACGTCTTGGATGATAGGAGGATTCGATTCAAGGGCCAAATGATCATTTTCATACACGTTTTCTTACATGCACGCCAAGTGTTCGATGAAATGCCTTAATGAACTTTTCTTTCCATTTTCTTGAAATTTTTGCCATGAATCAATGCCATCATGTTTGTATGTGATCGTGAAGTCCAAGTTTATTGAAATCCATGCTTCAGAATGTGTTTTCTTCAATTTTTGGTCATTTATTTGATAAATGCCTATTTTCCTTTCTTCGGCTCAAATTCTAACAATTTCCTTATTTCTCTTCTGTTTTGCAGCCAAACAAGACAGTCAAGAATTGTCGAGGGAGTTCGAAGTTCGCCCAGACAATATGGGACAAAATCAAGGGGTTGCTGGGGGTCCGTGCTAGAGTGGCGCAGACGGGTTTGTTAACATTCGTTGACAACGTCCGAGGGATGCTGAAATTACCCGATTCGATGCGATGCGGAAGCGTTGGAATTTGTTCGCAAATGATAATGAAAGGAAACGGATTAATTTCACAAAAAAATGAGAGAGTCGCCACGCCATTTATTTTAAGCCAAAACTTTGAAAAAGGCTGAAAATGTTTTTATTATAAGCCAAAACTTTTGAAAAAGGCTGAGACGTTTTTATTATAAGCCAAAACGTAAAGGGTCTGAAAATAGAGATGTTAGGTTCGAAGGTTAAGTTACGCCTCGGGAAGAGATAATTCGAGCTCACCCGAGATGCCTCGTAAAACGAGTCTTTTTACCTTTCTTGAAATTTGTGTGTGTGTGTGTATGTGTGAATATTAGTTGAAAATGATGATTTGTGGTTGATAGTTTTGACTTGGAAAATGATGAGATATATATTAATTATTTGTTTTACAAAAAAAAACAGGCATTATAACTTTGCCGTATAATGGGAAATAAATGGCAATTATGCCAAAATAGCAATAATATTGACGATCGACAAACCAAACGGTTCGGACTGGTAAATGGCAGAAAAGTAAATGACGATCGACAAGTCAAACGGCTCGGACTGGTAAATTGCGTAAAAGTAATAAAAATGTCAACGAACTAAATGGCTCGTGACATTATAGATTCGAAAATTCAAGGGTCCACTGGTTAACTCTATTATAGAGACGGGTTGAGGCCTTGAAAGTGAATCGAAAAATAGCAATAATATATATATTGACCATCGACAAACCAAACGGTTCGGACTGGTAAATGACAGAAAAGTAAATGACGATTGACAAGCCAAATGGCTCGGACTGGTAAATTGCGTAAAAGTAATATAAAAAAAATGTCAACGAACTAAATGGCTCGTGACATTATAGATTCGAAAATTCAAGGGGCCACTGGTTAACTCTATTATAGAGACGGGTTGAGGCCTTGAAAGTGAATCGAAAAATAGCAATAATATATATATATATATATATATATATATATATATATATATATATATATATATATATATATATATATATATATATATATATATATATATATATATATATATATATATATATATATTGACGATCGAAAAACCAAACGGTTCGGACTGGTAAATGACAGAAAAGTAAATGACGATCGACAAGCCAAACGGCTCGGACTGGTAAATTGTGTAAAAGTAATATAAAAAAAAATGTCAACGAACTAAATGGCTCGTGACATTATAGATTCGAAAATTCAAGGGGCCACTGGTTAACTCTATTATAGAGACGGGTTGAGGCCTTGAAAGTGAATCGGAAAATAGCAATAATATATATATATTGACGATCGACAAACCAAACGGTTCGGACTGGTAAATGACATAAAAGTAAATGACTCGAAAGTAGAGAACGCCACGGATTAACTCTGTTAAGAGATGGGGATCTCACTTTACATGAGACGAACACCCACACACACGTATGTGGTATCAACGAGTCCAAACGGGCTCGGAATAAATGGGATGGTGTGATGATGTGTGCCTAATTTTTTCGAAAGGTTAACTTTGAAATTTTTCGTTTCTTTGAAAAACCAATCGAAAAGACCGGAGTCGCCACACCATTTTTGTTTTAAGGGCCAAAACTTTGAAAAATGCCCGAAATAAGAGATTTGGGTTCGGAGGTCACGTTACACGCCGGGAAGGACGTTAGTGTGCACCCGGAATGTAGGGGAATTAGGGTCTTTGATACTAATGGTGCTTCCGGATATATGATTGAATCGTGTATAATCCACTTTCCGAATAAAGTATTTCGACCCTTAATGCCTGGGTTACACAAAATCTTTATTGGGATAAGACAATCACACAATTTGTTTTCTAGGCAAAGAGAACAAATCAAAACTTGAGAATTGTTTGCTTTCGTTATTGTTGTAATTCACTCTTGTGTTTTTCATGTGTGTACAACTGAGATCAATCTCTGTATATATACAGATGGGGAGGTATTAGTTAAAGGGTACAATCAAAAGACATGATTTTAGCCAAGCAATGTGTCTCTTCATTTTGAAAAGGCATGCGTACAGAACCGCACGGCCGTGTCTTATGAACCGCACGGCCGTGTTGTTCATACTCGCACGGCCGTGTCATATGAACTGCACGGCCGTGCTGTTCATACTGATCAGCAAAAAGTGCTACCCTTTAACTTTTACTTCTATATCGAGGTTGACTTCGTTTTAGCTCAAACGAGTGTGTACTCCACACTTTCCCTTACTCGTATCCGAGTCTAATACGAATCACATTGATCTCTTAGTAAATCACCATTACAATAAAACAAGTTGATGACACTAAAATCACCAACAAATCCCCTCCATTTTAGTGTAATCCTTTGATTTACTAAACTGTATAAATAACGAAACAAACGAATGCATAAATGAAAATGTCTTGCGATTGAATTTTCATCTTAGTATAATACACATTTCAAATACTCGAGAATCGGGGTGTCGTAACGATTGAACCCGTCAACTCATATGAATACCTGAAGATACTATACACATAAGTTCAGTACAATTCTCTTTGTTTAATCTTGACACTTTACAAGCCATGTGTCCATATCCATTGGTGAACATATAGGAAGCCAAGTCCTAGCTTCTTGAAGCGGCAAAACTTCATGTTCATTAAGGTAGTTCCTTTAGTCTTGCACCTGCATTTGCAATTTTTCAAAGGAACTATTAAGAAGATATTCTTCAACCTAGGTTTACTTGCAGGTCTGAACACATACCTTGGGAAAAATAATAACATGTGTTCCAATCTCCAACTGCGAGCTTTCCACATTGAATTCAAGCTTCTAACGTTGTATTAGAAGGGAATTGGGTATCTCACAATTAGAGGATTAAATGAACTTTAATCCCATTCCCATTGCAGACTTATTTACCAAGTCTCTGGCTAACCCCTTCGTCAAGTGGTCAGCCAAATTTTGTTGCGACCGAACAAACTCAACTGATATCACACCATTCATGATTAACTCCCGAATCATACTATGTCTGACACCCAAGTGTCTAGACTTGCCATTATAAATTTGACTATAGGCCCTAGCCAAAGTGGCAGCACTATCACAATGGATAGACATTGGTGATATCGGTTTTGGCCATAATGGAATCTCATATATCAAGTTCCGAAGCCACTCCGCTTCTTTTCCAAAGAAGCCCAATGCTACAAACTCGGATTCCATTGTAGAATGTGTAATACATGTCCGCTTTTTAGAAGCCCAAGAAATGGCACCTCCTCCAAGCAAGAACACCCAACCACTCGTAGAAGATGAATCTTCTTGGTTGATCCAATGGCATCTGTGTAACCTTCTAAAATAGAAGGATGTCCACTATAATATAAACCATAGTCCATAGTACCTTTTAAGTACTTGAACACCCTTGTTATAGCATGCCAATGTTGTTTACTAGGGTTACTAGTGAACCTACTCAATCTTCCTACTGCATATGCAATATCGGGTCGAGTGCCCGTCATAGCATACATCAAACCGCCAATGGCTTTTGAGTATTCAAGCCGTGACACGGGTTTATCGATATTAGACACAAGTTTCTCAGTTGGATCCATGGGAGTACTAATCTTAGAACAATCTTCACAATTAAACCTCTTGAGAATTTTCTCAATATAATGAGATTGTGAAATTGCGATTCCCTTGTTCATCCGTTTAATCTTTATACCAAGAATAACATCGGCTTCTCCCATGTCCTTCATAGAAAACTTTGATGATAAAAACTTCTTAGTTTTATCAACTACTTTTTGGTCAGTGCCAAGAATCAGCATGTCATCAACATATAGGCAGATGATTACACCTTTACCGGTTTCATCAAATCTGCTATATACACATTTGTCGGACTGATTTAATACAAAACCATTCGTCAAAACAACCTCATCAAACTTTTGATGCCACTGCTTAGGTGCTTGCTTCAGCCCATACAATGACTTAATTAACTTACATACCTTATGCTCATTACCTGGCATAACAAAACCTTCTGGTTGTTTCATATACACTTCTTCTTCTAAATCACCATTTAGAAATGCTGTTTTGACATCCATTTGATGGATCAATAGATTCTGAATAGCTGCCAAAGCTATCAGAAATCTAATAGTAGTGATACGAGCAACCGGTGCATAGGTATCGAAGTAATCGATCCCTTCCTTTTGTCTAAAGCCTTGGATTACCAATCGAGCTTTAAACTTGTCAATTGTTCCATCGACTTTCATCTTCTTTTTGAAGATCCATTTGCACCCCAAAGGTTTACAGCCTGGTGGTAAATCAGACAAGACCCATGTATTATTTTCCATAATAGAACCAATCTCATCATCGATTGCTTCTTTCCAAAACCCAGCATCTCGAGATTGTATTGCTTCATCATACGTTCTCGGATCCTCCTCTATACTATAACAGTAAGAGTATTGAGATTCAACCTGATCTCTTGATCCCTCAACTAAATATAGTTGAAAATCAGAACCATATGATTTAGCTTTCCTTACTCTTTTACTTCTACGAGGTTCGGGTATCTCACTTGGTACATCAATTAAATGATCATCCATTTGAGATTCAGCCGATATTGGTATAATATCCTTGGGTCTAGGTATTGAAGAGAAACGATTCTCATCAAAGATTGCATCTCTCGATTCTATAATTGTGTTAATAGAGATGAATTCATTAGGTTCTATAACATAGAACCTATATGCCTTGGAATGCTCAAAGATATCCAACAAAGATGCAATCAACACCTTTTTCTCCCAACTTTTTCCTTTTAGGGTCCGGAAGTCTAACCACGGCCCTACAACCCCAAACTCGCAAAAATGCTAAGTTTGGTCTTTTCTTATACCAAAGCTCATATGGGGTAATCTTGTTCCTTTTATTAGGAACTCTATTCAATAGATGACAAGCCGTTAACATGGCTTCACCCCAAAACCCGTCACTCAAGCCCGAGTAAGACAACATGGCGTTAACCATTTCTTCAAGAGTTCTATTCTTCCTTTCAGCCACACCATTTTGTTGTGGTACATAAGGAGCCGTAGTCTCATGAATTATCCCTACGGATTGGAAATATTTAGGATCATAATATTCACCACCTCTATCCGTACGTAAGGTTTTAATCAAGCCACTTAATTGAAGTTCAACTTCGGTTTTATAAATTTTAAATTTATCTAGGGCTTCATCTTTTGCATGCAAGCAAATAAATATAGCAAAACCTAGAAGCATCATCTATAAAAGTGACTATATACTTTTTATTGCCTAAAGATGGAGTTGCATGAAAGTCACATAAATCACTATGAATCAATTCTAGATTTACATCATTCCTTGTAACACTTTTAAAAGGTTGCCTAGTGATTTTTGTTAACATGCAAGTATTACACCTTTCCGTATTATTATCAATAACAGAATCAAACCATCTTTGGACATTTCCATCATTCTTTTATAGTGCACATGTCCTAACCGAGCATGCCATAATGAGGAATTAACAACAACAGAGGAAGTCATATAAACAGAACTAGAGTTAACCGGAATTTTATTCAAATTCAACATAAACATCCCATTGTTATAATAACCAAATCCTACAAATACACCCGACTTTGATAAGATATACTTATCGGACTCATAAACTTGTTTATAGCCACACTTGTTCAAGACAGGACCAGAAATTAAATTCTTACGAAGTTTAGGTACATACAAAACATTAAACAAAGAAATAGTTTTTCCCGAACTAAATTCCAACACCACACTTCCTCTTCCTTGAATAGGAGCGGAATGGTCATCACCCATGTAAAGGACTGATCCGTCTTCCATTGGTTCGTATGTCTTAAACCAACAACGATCCTTACAAACATGAGTTGTGGCACCGGAATCAATCCACCACGCAATAGCATCATCCTGCACATAAAATGCCTCAGAAATTATTGAAACATAATTTTTAATAAAACTGTTCCAACTATGTATTAAATTCTGACCTTGGTTTTGAGAATGGTCCTTAGACCCCTTTCCCGAACCACTTGTGCTTGCGCCGTTCTTGTTGTTTCCAACACGACAATCCTTCTTAAAGTGACCAGATTTGCCACACTTCCAACAAGCCAATTTAGGCTTCTTGTTGGAACCGTAACCATTGTCATTGAAACTACGTTTCTTTCCTTTGTTCTTGTTTCTACCATCATCAATCATATTGACCGATGGTCCACCAACTTCCTTTCCTTTGCCTTTGTCATTCTCTTGCGCCCTTAGAGATTCCTCTATGCGCAAGTGACTACCAAGTTGAACCAAAGACAGATCATCTTTACCATGTTTCAAAGTGTGTTTGAAATCCTTCCAGGAGGGAGGCAACTTATCAATCACACTTGAAACTGATATTGACTCATCCATCTTCAACCCATGTTGAGTATATTGTCCAAGGATTCTAAGGAGTTCATTGAATTGTTCCATGACAGGTCTAGCATCGACCATCTTGTAATTGTTAAAATTACTCACAAGGAACTTCTTACTAGAAGCATCCTCTGCCATGTACTTGGATTCAAGAGAATCCCATAACTCTTTAGCAGACTCCTCATTTTGATAAATGTCAAATAAAGGATCAGACATACCGTTCAATATGTGTCCTCTGCAGATGTAGTCATCGTTCTCCCACTTCGATCTACGTCTGACGGCCTCCAAGTTATCCTCTTCAAGCAATTCTGGAATTGGAGTAGATAGAACATACACCACCTTTAATGTTGTCAAAAGGAAGTGCATCTTCTTTTGCCAACGTCTGAAATCTTGCCCTTCGAACTTGTCTAGCTTTCCAAACTTTGTTGTCATCTCCTTCACAGTAGCCATGAGTATCACCAAATACTTTATTCGTTTGTAGGGGAATTAGGGTCTTTGATACTAATGGTGCTTCCGGATATATGATTGAATCGTGTATAATCCACTTTCCGAATAAAGTATTTCGACCCTTAATGCAAGTTACACAAAATCTTTATTGGGATAAGACAATCACACAATTTGTTTTCTAGGCAAAGAGAACAAATCAAAACTTGAGAATTGTTTGCTTTCGTTATTGTTGTAATTCACTCTTGTGTTTTTCATATGTGTACAACTGAGATCAATCTCTGTATATATACAGATGGGGAGGTATTAGTTAAAGGGTACAATCAAAAGACATGATTTTAGCCAAGCAATGTGTCTCTTCATTTTGAAAAGGCATCTGTACAGGAACTGCACGGCCGTGTCTTATGAACTGCACGGCCGTGTTGTTCATACCTGCACGGCCGTGTCATATGAACTGCACGGCCGTGCTGTTCATACTGATCAGCAAAAAGTGCTACCCTTTAACTTTTACTTCTATATCGAGGTTGACTTCGTTTTAGCTCAAACGAGTGTGCACCCGGAATGCCTCGTAAAACGAGTCTTCCAAGCTAAAAACCATTTGTTTGTGTGTGTGTGTGTGTGTGTGTGTGTGTGTTACTTTGGCCAAAATAAGTTGAAAATGAGGAAAGTAAAAATTGGGAATTCTTTATTAGACTTTGGACAGATCCCATGATTTTTGGTGTGATTTTTGGGTTGAGTTTTGGTACTCAAAAGATTTTTGGAAGTTGGAAACCAGACACCTCAAATAAGATTTTTGGGTTGAGTTTTGGTACTCAAAAGATTTTTGGAAGTTTTGGTACTTAATTTTGAAATGGATTTAAGGGCTTCAAAACTTCATAATCTGAGAAAACTCAGAGAATGAAAGTTGTTCCAGACACCTCAAATAAGATTTCTGTGAAAAAATTTCCATTTTGGAGAATATTTGAGGACCCAAGACCTTCTGGAAATATCAGGTATGAGATCTGGACTTCCAGAGACTGGCGATCTGACCTTCAAAATAAAATTTGAAAAATGGAGTTTTACTCACGTAAAAAATAAAGTAAAAATATGTCTAGAAATATCTGGATGTTGGCTACAAAAAGTGTTTTGTAGTCAACACCAAATTCTAAGTTTATCTGTGTCCAAAAAATTAGACCATGGACTGGGGTCTTAGAAAATTGCTACTGGACAGCAACTTCCTCTTGAAGAAAAACATGATTTTAAAGGGGATTTGGCATCCATGATTGTCCCCATTTCCCTAGGTTTTGATTATTGATCACTTGACATTTTAGTGGTGAATCAACTATATCAAACCATCCTTGGGGTACATTAGGACTAAGCACTTCATTTGCTTGGGAAAGGGAATTTTATCCTTTGAAAAAGAGATTTGATGTGTGAAAATGATTTTTAGGGTTTTGAAAATGTGTTTTCTTTGCAAGTAAGTAAGAATACTTTGAAAATAATGTTGATCCTTGTAGAAGATCATCCATGGAGATGAACTTCCATGGTGATCTTCTTGGATCTAAGGCAAGAAGATGAACAAACTACATATTGGAGCTTGAAAATGGATGCATGAATGAAGGAGTTTAGGGTAAGGAGAAGGAGGGTTTACCAATCTTCTTTGTGTTTTGAGTTTTTGGCTTGAATGTAAGAGTGTTTGAGGCTTAAATATGAGAGTGTTTGAGTGAGTGTGATTTTGGGTGAATAGTTGAGAAAAAGGTGACAATTCTAGAGAATTCTCACTGTTTTCTCTCTATTTTCGCCAAGGTGCAGTTGCAAATTGTGTTTTTTCTCCTCTTATTTATGAGACTGAAGGCCTCAATTTATAGCCCTCTGGAAATTACATAACCATCCGCGCGGATGGTTCCTGCAGCGTGCACTGTTCATTAATTGCAGCTGCAGGCTTTGGACACAAAGAATATTTTCAAAAAAATTCAAACTGATTATGTTTTTCAGCTTGCTAATTCGGGTTTTTTCTATTTCTTTTGCTTTTGAAGATTCTTTCTTTGGTTTATCTTTTTTTGGCAATCCCTAATCTACCCTTACTTGGTTAGAAATGTTAGGAATTGTTAGAAATGTTAGGAATGTTAAAACTTTCGTTAATTTTATAACGAAAATACTAACAAACTCAAATTGGAGCACTTACAGTAGCCCCTCGGCGACGGCGCTTTCGAAGGAAGCGGGGTCGTCGATAAGAGTAAGGCTCCATATTTGACAGGATGATCAAGTGATCGAGTGGCTGAACCTATTTAATAGGCTACCTACGTATCCTTAAGAGGAATCAAGCCGGCCGTAGTTTGGGTCTTTGACCCTGGAGATGATGGCGTTTTAGGTGCCTCGAACCTGATGAGCGAGTTCTCGCCGGTTCTTTGGAAAGAAACTCTGCTGGGGATAAGAGATGACCATTTTCGGTCGGATGGCTGAAATTGTATATCCGCTCTGCTGGGGATAGAATGACCATTTTCGGTCTGATGGCTGAACCTATGGTAGGCTTCCTACGTATCCTTAAGAGGAATCAAGCCGGTCGTAGTTCGGGTCTTTGACCCTGGAGATGATGGCGTTTTAGGTGCCTCGAACCTCGATGATGGCGTTTTAGGTGCCTCGAACCTTGATGATGGCGTTTTAGGTGCCTCGAACCTTGAAGATGGCATTTTAGGTGCCTCGAACCTTGATGATGGCGTTTTAGGTGCCTCGAACCTTAATTTGAAATGGCCTTTCGGTGGACTTTGTCTGCTGCCGAAGGAGAGGGTGACCGTTTTGGTCGAGGGGCTGGACCTAATGATAGGCTACCTACGTATCCCTAGTGGGAATCAAGCCCTTTCGTAGTTCGAGATCTACTCGAGATTTCATTGGCTTTTGGGATTCCGTTAACCTTGCTGGGGATTTTGTTAGCCTTTGCTGGGGAAAAATCAGACGTATTCGTCGGGGAAATCGGTCTTACGTTTTACTATCGGGGAATAATTTTGATGAAAGATACGGGATCCCGTTATCTTTCTCGGGGAGATCGGACTTACGTTTTACTGCCGGGGAATGATTTTGATGAAAGATACGGGATCCCGTTTCTTTCTCGGGGAGATCGGTCTTACGTTTTTCTTTTAGGGGAATAATTTTGATGAAAGAGACGGGATTCCGTTATCTTTCTCGGAGAAATCGGACTTACGTTTGACTGCCGGGGAATAATTTTGATGAAAGATACGGGATCCCGTTATCTTTCTCGGGGAGATCGGACTTACGTTTTACTACCGGGGAATGATTTTGATGAAAGATATGGGATCCCGTTTCTTTCTCGGGGAGATCGGACTTACGTTTTACTGCCGGGGAATAATTTTGATGAAAGAGACGGGATTCCGTTATCTTTCTCGGGGAAATCGGACTTACGTTTTACTGTCGGGGAATAATTTTGATGAAAGATACGGGATCCCGTTATCTTTCTCGGGGAGATCGGACTTACGTTTTACTGCCGGGGAATAATTTTGATGAAAGAGACGGGATTCCGTTATCTTTTTCGGAGAAATCGGACTTACGTTTGACTGCCGGGGAATAATTTTGATGAAAGAGACGGGATTCCGTTATCTTTCTCGGAGAAATCGGACTTACATTTGACTGCCGTTGGTGAGTTTGATGAAAGAGACGGGATTCCGTTATCTTTCTCGGAGAAATCGGACTTACGTTCTACTGCAGTTAGGGTTCCTTTGAAAGGGGGTTAACTTTGGTTGACTTTGGTTAAGTTTGTTAAGTTGAGGACTAAACTGCAGAGTCCTGAAATTTTAAAGGGCAAAAGGGTCATTTTGACCCTTCAAAACCATCCGCGCGGATAGGGTTGAAAGTCAGATTGGTTTTAATGAGGGCCAACGCCCTTTCTTCTTCTTCTTCACAATTTCTTTTCAGTTTACGAGAGAGAAGAGAGAGAAACCGAGGGGAAGCCATTGTTGGCCAAGAAAAGCTTCGAAAATCTTCCGTTTTCTTTGATTTTTCGAGCAATGGAACATGGGGAAGCTGCTATCCAAGGCCAAGGACGCGGCCCGGTCGCGGAGAGACGATTGGAGCTTGTCCGAATGAGGAGGCATTATTCTCTTTCGCAATCGATTGCGGAGGAGCCATACCCCGATGTGTGGCAACATTGGGCCACTGATCCGAGTCTTCGCACGGTATACTTCGAATCTTTTCGATCCCTTTGTCGATTTCTTGCTTGAAATTGATTTTTTTTTTGAGTTTTGAATTTTTTATTTATTTATTTATTTTATTTTTTTTTGAAAAATTCGAAAATGATGATGCTCTTGGCCTTGGATTTTGATTTTGATGCTTTGCATGTTGTAATGAGTTTATGGGTAACCCAAATGTGCATTTTGTTTGAAAAGAATGGGCATTTTTCCATTTTTTTTTTTCAAAATTCGAAAATTGTATTATTTTTTTTTGAAATTTTGATGATTTGCATGTTGCAATGTGTTTGAAAAGAATGGGCATTTTGCCATTTTTTTTTTGTTGTTTTTTTTTTTGAAATATGAAATGATAAGGAATTCGTCCGAATTTGGGACGGACATGAATGTATGCATGTATGCACTCTTGTAGGATTTTTTTTTTTTTGTAATGGGATGATGAATGATATGAATGCATTTTTTTTTTTGAGAATGTGATTTTCTATGAAAAGTGGGACGGATTTTTCGTTCCCCTTTGATTGAATGAATGATTTAAAAAATTGTTTATGTATGCTATTTCATGAAAAATGGGACGGAGTTTTTGCTTCCGTTGACTCCTTGTATGAATTTTTTCTTCATGTATGAATGAATGTTGATTGAGATTTGCTGAAAACTGCCTTCTTTTGTGCGAGAAAAATGGGGTTAGGTCCATTGTATGCTGTTATGCTGCCGAATTTTCTTCAAAATTTTATGATGCATGTGTATGCTCTCTCTTTTTTCTTTGAATGCAAAATTTTTGACACTTTTGACATTTTTGTTTCCCTTTCTTTTTTTTATTGCAGGGTGGAAACAATTTCTTGACGGAGCAGTTGAACAAGATGAAGACTCGAGGATCAGTGGAGTCTGTTATTGGTCTATGGGACCGACTTCCAGATATGGGCAGAGGAGTGATGATGAGTCCTAGACAGATCGTCATTGAGACTGGCTTGTACGAGTTCATCGAGTGCTTGAGGGGATTGGTCAAGTTTCCCAAGAGTAAGGGCTTGATCTTCGCTTTGGCACAGCACTGGTGGGACGTGACCCACACATTCCACTTCTTCTGGGGCGAGGCGACGGTTACGCCTTCCGACTACGCTGCAATCACGGGTCTGTCCTTTAATGGACGCAGCATTGAGTGGCGAGACGGCTACAGCGATCTGGATCTGCAGGCCCTTCTAGGATTCTCCCCTATTCCCAAAAAGGGGATGGGTATGGAGTACGCTGTGGTCGAGGGAAAGATTGTGGAGATCATTGGGAGCTACGAGGCTGGGGATGAGAGGATAGGTGCTGAGCAGATTGCTAGGGCCTTTTTATGGTTTGCTTTTTCGAGCACTCTTTTTGGACATGCCAAGGGGACGGCTGTTTTTGCTTTGCTGAGGTCCTTGGAGGACGTGGGGATGGCCGGAGAGGTCTCTTGGGGAGAGACAGGGCTGGCAGAGCTCTATTTCGCTCTAGATCGGTATAGCCGGAAGGCTGTCAGTTCCTTGACATGCTTCGAGTTCCCTCTGGAGGTATAAGCTTTCCTTTTGCTTTCCCTCTTTTCTTTAAGCACGTATCTTTTTTCGCACTTAATTGATTTGATTTTTACCTTTCGCAGGTATGGGTGTTGGAGTTCTTTCACGTCACGATGTGGCGACAGCCAGCAGAGTACGTCGGGGCGTATCCGGCCATGCGTTCCTGGTCCAAGTTTGCCCGAGAGAAGAAGGTTTCCAGAGGGCGCACGACCCTCAGATACAGGGACTACCTGCCTTTGACGGGGGCTGAGACGGATGAGGGGATGATATTCTATCCCTGGGATCGTTTCGATGTGGCGCAGCTGAGGGGCGCTGAGGTATGGACCGTGCAGCGGAGGATTTTGAGGGGCTTGACTTGCGACGTGTATTATCTGGGGGAGAGAGTGACGCGTCAGCATGGCGTGAATTCGCCTTTGATGACACCGGTGGAGCCTCCCGCCGACATGATGTATCCGAGCGAGAGGTCGGAGACCTGGGGCGATTACCGAGGCGGCCAGCACTTCTCGGCATTCGTGGCGATTGAGCCGTATCCAGTATTTGTCTTGAGGAGGCTGAGGACGCCCCAGGTTCTTGATGGAGAGGGATTAGGGATCCCGCGGTACCCTCGGACGGACTTTTCATATGTCCAGGATGGGGTTAGATTGAGGGTGCAGATCCCCCAGCCTGAGCGGCTTCCACGAGCTTTCCGGCCTCGTCCGGGTATGAAGGTATGGCTTCTCCTTCCCACCTCTTTTTTTTTGCTTCTGTCTTTTCCTTTCTTTCCTGTCATCGTTTTTCGCCTCAACTATTTCTGACGCTTTTGCTTTCGTGCAGTTTCCGGAGGTGGTCGTGGAGAAGCTGACGAAGCAGGTGATCGGGGCTAAGAGATTCATCAGGAGGATGGTGGCTTGTGGAGCCCCTCAGGCTAGAGCGAGGCGGCCACAGCCGGTGCCTGTCAGGCGGGAGACTTCCCCTGAGCCTTCTGAGCGTTCTTCCGAGGCTCCTCTTTCTCCTCTCCTTGATCCCCGCGTGGTACTACCTTCGGATCACGTCATTCTCGGAGATCCTTATGGACAGGGACATGTCTGGCATCATGGTGGATCTTCTTCGCACGTCCAGGAGTCCGACGCATTCACCTTCGGATATGATTTCTTTGCAGATCTTGGCTTTCCCTATCAGAGCGTGCCGGTTGGTCTTGACGAGCCTCTCTCTGGAGATGAGGATGATGATTCTGAGCCTGAGATCTTCATGACTACTGAGGAGGCGGGCCCGAGCCGCAAGAGGGACCGGGGGAAAGGCCCAGCCACCGAGGACTCTGACTGGCAATCCTTCGAGACTAATTTTTTTTTGAGATTGATTTCTGAGACTGAGATTGTATTTATTTAGACAGATACAGTTTATTTTTATGCACATTTTTTTTGCTTTTTTCTTTTTTTTTTGGGATGTAATAATTTAGGATTATTGTTACCTACCTTTTTTTTTGATATTATTTCTTTATGTACACTCTTTTCTTTTTTAAATGTAATAATTTAGGATTTTATCTTATTTTATCTATCATGAATGCAATGCAGTATGAATGCAATGTTGCATGAGCCTCGGTTTTTTGGCAAGGGTGTAGATGTTTGGTGTATGGACTGGTTTGGACAGGCTTTGGCTGGGACAAAATATTCCTTTGTGGTGCAGCAGTTTAAACTGCAGCAAAAAATTTTTTGGTAACAATACTATCCGCGCGGATAGGACAGGAATCTGACATTGTCCTTTAATTTTGCTTCAGATCTGGTCTTACTTTATTTCAAATTCAAATACCTTCTTCAACCACCAGTTCAAACAGCCATTTTCGGGGAGAAGGAGAGAAAAACCATGGAGAGAATTGTGAGCATGAGAAATCCACCCAAATTATCCCAAAATTCTCAAATGCAATTCTTCACCAAGTTTAAAGAGTGGTCTCGGGAGATTATGCATGAGAGGAGGTCATTCTTTGAAGAAAGGTACAAGGTGAAGTGCTTATGGTCCCTCAAAGAATTGGTTCCGGACTACGACCTCTTGAGAGCTTCTTCATCATTTTGGGATACTAGAAGGCATGTCTTTTGCCTTTCTTACAATGAGATGGTCCCGACTGTCGAAGAATTTTGGGCTTTGCTTGGTGGTCCCGAGGTGGAGGAGATTGCAATTCCTTTGCCCGGAGGGGCCTCTTTCGTTGATAGATTGTGCAACCTCCTTCATCTTTCCCCGGAGGAAGCACAAGGTATGATCCGTAGTCCCGATCACTTTGATATTTCCGGTCTTCCTGATAGATTTAGGAGCTTAGGCTTGATTGATGATGCCTATTGGGATGCCTTTGCACTTTGCATGTTTGGTACCTTGTTCATGGTTTATTCCTTTGGGATCTGTCATCGGTCTCTGCTGGATATTGTTGTTCATTGTCGGGCAGAGTTGTTGTACCTTTGATCCTGAGGGAGACTTTTCATGCTCTCAATAGGCTGGCTACCGGGAGATGGTATATGCACGGGGGCAGCCCGTTTCTTTTGACCCTGTGGCTGATGGAACGCCTGGGGGTTCTTCGGGAAACTTCTGATATGATCAAGCCTTGGACATTCGCCAGGAGAGGGGTTTTGGTGGATTTTGATGATCAGGGCTCGTGGGAGCGTTGGATGGCTGGTCGTCAGACTGAAGATATCAGATGGTCGGTGCCTTGTTGGCGGGTGGAGACTCGCAGAGTACTTCAGGACGGGTCTCATGTGGTCATGCTTCCGGGGCTTTCTCAGTCCAGCTTCTATATTCCGGCTTTAGTTCTGAGACAGTTCGGCTTGGAGCAGGTTCCTTTGGAGGATTTTGATGATATAGCCACCAGGGTGGTGGCTTCTGCTTCTATGGATGATCCTTCGGTATTTCCATTTCTGTCCCGAGCATGGAGGTATGACGTCTTTCCTCCTCGGGTTATCCTCAGGCGTCTGAGACCTGTGTTCCTGACCACTTGGTACCTGGATTGGTATGAGAGGCATTTGGGGGAGACTCAGATGGCTATTTTGAGACGGTGTGAGGCCATTGTGGGTGCGGAGGACCTGACAGTTTCGGAGAGGAGGAGGGCCGAGGCGAGGGCCAACCCTCATGACAGGAGTGGGGATGTTGTGACCGACTATGAAGCTTATGTCAAGAGACAGGAGAGGAGGGCTCCTATGCTACCAGCTAGGCTACAGGAGATGAGAGATGATGCTAGGGCCACTAAGGCCCTGACAGAGGCTGGTTTGATAGATCCTGTTCCTATACCCGAGCTTGGTAGGAGGAAGACCGACATTTTTCCTGTTCAGAAGAAGAAGACTCGAAGGGGGAAGAAGAGGGGAGAGGCCAGTACGAGTGGCTTGGAGTGACCTTGAGGTTTCCGAGTATCCCTTTCTTGTCGTAGCAGACACATTAGTTTGGTTATGTATCTTAGTTTCTTTTAGCAGGTTGCCAGTTGTAGGAATGAACCGGGCTTAGACTCATCAAAAAGCTTTTAACTGTAATGAATATGTGAATTGCTTTAGAGTTTTTCGAGACGCTTTCATGGTCTGATCAGTGTATTGATGTCAGAGTATGACTTTTATTTGTGCTTTAGACCGAACCGTTTCCGGCTGCCTACGTTCCCTTCGGACAAAAGGGCTCAGGTCTCCGTAGTTCGACCCGGTCGATTTTGTTGTTGTTTTTTTTTGTTTTTTTGTTTTCTTTTTTTTTTTTTTGTTTTTGTTTTTTTTTGTTTTTTTTTTTTTTTTTTTTGGTGCAACCCTGTTTTTTACCTAGGCCGCCCTTTTTGGGTTTTCAACCTAGTTGGGTATTACTCTTTTGGCACTTTTTTTTTTTGACTCAGTGTTTTACGCGTAGTATCTGCGCAGCTTGTCACCATTCACTGGGTGTACAAAGGGATTTCCGTCGAGGTCTGCAAGTTGCATGGCTCCTCCGGAGAAGATCTTCTGGACGACGTATGGCCCGACCCAGACAGGCTCCCATTTGCCAAGCGGGTTGACAAGGACCGGGGGCTTTTCTTTCAAAACGAGATCACCTTCTCGGATCTCCCGATGCTTTACTTTCTTGTCAAAGGCTCTGGCCATTCTTCCTTGGTAGGCTCGGATGTGTTCCATGGCTTTCAATCGTCGCTCATCTAGCAGGGCCAATTCATCATGGCGACTCTGGAGCCATTCGACCTCATTGATCTGACTTTCCAACAGTACCCGGAGTGAGGGGATTTCTAGCTCGATTGGGAGTGCGGCTTCCATTCCGTAGGTGAGAGCAAATGGTGTTTCCCCGGTTGCCGTTCTGACGGATGTTCTGTAGCCCTAGAGTGCCAGGTGTAGCTTCTCGGGCCAATCTCGACCTCGGACAGCCATTTTCCGGATGATGTTTTCCAGAGTCTTGTTTGCTGCTTCGACGGCTCCGTTGGTTTGGGGCCTGTAGGGAGATGACTTGTGACGGGTTATTCTGAATTCCGCCAGCAGCCTGTCGCATTCCCCTTCGAAGTGGGATCCATTATCTGAGATGATTTCGGCTGACAACCCGTATCGGCATATGATGTTCTCTTTGATGAAGAGGGCTACTTTCCTTAAGTTGAGGATTTTGTAGGATTTTGTAGGGCATCCTTTTCAGTTCCTTCGAAGAAATCACCAATCTGCGTCTCTTTAGGCTCTTCCGCAGTTCCCAAATTCACACTTGTCAAAATCTCTTCGGCAGCTTGGGCTCGATTTTCCTCTTTCCGGACGACCTGCTTAAAGATTTCTTTGATACATTGTTCTCTCTTTTTTTTTGTTTATTTAATGTGTATGCTTCTTTATCTAATGAATTATTATTAATTTTTTTTATTGATTTATCATTAGTTAAAGTGGCAATCAAGGGATACTCAGAAAGGTTCGTCATTTCATTAGGAACGAAAGGAAATACAGCATTTGCTACAGACTCGTAGTCTTCAGGCGTAGGGCCGTCGGACGACTCTAGAGACTTAATCTTGACCATGAAGGACTCGGAGGACTCTACCTAGATTGACACAAAGGGACGGGGGACCAATCCAGGCTTGGTGATCATTTCTCCTTTGGTCACAGACGGGCCTGAGAGAGTTTCCCAATTCTTTAATGGCATCGCTGTCAAAGGCCTCATGACTCAGGGGCTGTCTCATTTCTGTTCTCCTTCCTCGATCATCGCTACCATTTCTTTGACTGAGCTGAAATCAATCAGGTCTGGTACCTGGATCTCTTCCCCGAATAACTGTTGCATAATCGGACCATCCCAATCATCTGAAAAGACTTCTGTGGCTTTGGCTTTCAGCACGGTCAATTCAAACTCAGGTTTCGGACCTTCCTGGGCAATAGGAATTGTGGTTGTGAGCTTCTCGAACTGTTCCACCAGGCTTGGCACGCCTTTGAAAGTGTACTCACTCTTCATGGTAGTGGTAGCCCCGGGTATCTTGGGTAGGTCCAGGAACATTCTACGGACCGAGTTAGCTTTGGCTCCCCTGAACTTGTTGAGGCTATCCTGTAGCTTCGGCCACCCTTCTGTGGGCTCTGTGATGTTACCCAGTTGTGTGGGACCCTTTACGAAGTAGTCAGCCAAATTAGGACTGAAAGGGAGAGATTTAGGGCTGTTGAGCGGGACCCTTCCTGTGGCAGTTTCTCCCCTTTTCCGGGCAATTTCTTTTCCTTTCGCGGTGTCCACCGAGGAGGCCTCATATCCCAGGCCGTGGCGAGTCTTCTGTCCTTTCACCTCGATGAGCTTGTGAGTTCCTTGTTGGTGCTTCCCTAGACCGAGGCCAGGTAGATAGCTCATCTTTCTCATCATTTTCAAGATCGGGGGGATTTTATCCCGGGTGATTGTCAGATCTATGTTGCACACTTGGGCTTTGGGAGGCTCGACCGTGAAGCCTGTTAGCATGAGACCTTCCTCATCGTGTTTGATTTCCAGAATAGGTATTCCACCTGTATTCGTGCCCTCCAAGGTGACTAAATCCCCGTAAATGGTTGTCAGGTCCCCATTCGAGACGAATTTCACACACTGGTGGAGGCTTGAGGCAACCCCCTTGACCTGATGCAGCCAAGGTCTTCCCAATAAGGCATTAAAAGTGATCGGGATGTCAATAACCTGAATTCCACAGGTATCAATTTCTGTCCAAACCAGAGGTCCAAGGTAGCAACTCCAGGGTGCTCGGGATGTTGAGTCGTAAGCTTTGGCGTGAGGAGGAAGGCTTAAAGTCTGTAGTCTTGATATCAAGCAGGCTCATGATCTTTGCCAGAAGAATATTCATTCCGGACCCATTATCAACCAGGACCCGAGGAAGGCGTCGTTCATCCAATTGGACTGTGATGAAGAGAGGCTCGTTATGATCAGCCCCAAATTGAGGGAGGTCGAGATCTGTGAAAGTGATTATGTTCCCGTAGTGGATGTTTCCAATCAGCTGTACCACGTCATCGGGAGTAGCATCAATAGGGAACAAGGTGCGGGCCAGGCTTTCTTCCAGCTTTAGCTTGTGGGGATAGGATGAGGTGAGCATGGACCACAGAGAGATGTTGGCCTATGTTTGCTTCAACTGGGTGAGCACGGGATCCTCTTTTCCGGGGTCAGGAGTTTCGGTTGTCTTAGCATAGGGGCGGCGGTTCTCCTCAGGTGCTTGATCTGTGGCCTTCTTATACGCCTTGGGATTCCCTTGGAAGATTTGCCGGATCGGGTCAACGAGTTAACTTCCTCATCGGTTGCTTCTTGAATAGATTTCTTCAACGCTGCTAAGGTCAATGGGGAGCCTTTTTGGCTATCGGCCATGGTTACGACGGAGTCTAGCAACGGTGAGGGGCCGAGCTGCACGGCTCCTTCCTGGGCGGCCCTTATAATTGCTTGCCAAGTCACAGGCTTTTGAGTCTGGGGTTGTGTTGTTGCCCCCTGGATGGCCCACAGAGCTAGGGCGTCCTCCGATTCACTCTCATAGCCTGCCTTGCTCATAGTTATCATACAACAAGAGTCGCTATTGTCGGGGCTCGGCGGCTTTTCGATCTCATCCCGGTATAGTGCGGCCATTCTGGTTCTTTTCGGTAATACTCGAGTTGGAAATGATTATAGCATTACGTGTGGGAGGTGCATCCGGTATCATGCCGGTTTCCAGGACTTCTCGAGAGGCGACATACATTCGGGAAGGTGACCTCTTCTTGGGTAACCCTGACAAGGAGTGTTACTTTGTTCCGGGGTGGATTTGATCTGACCATGGTTATTTTCTCATTTGGGCGGATGGGAGTTAGTTTCCCTCTCTCTATCAGATCTTCGACTATCAGTCTGGATCGGACGCCTGAAAACCCTTTCCCCAAAGCATGGTAGGCAGTGTTGAACTCTAAGACATCCACGTGCTCAGACCCAGGAAACTTCATGGCCTTCATATCCTCGATTTCATATTCATCTTCCGAAGTTTCTTCGTCGTCTCTTGCTGACAACCAACCATTGTGCCTGGCTCCCATGGGCTCATTTCCGACATGATTGTTCCAGATTGATTCCGGATCTGGGGCCTCAGTTGACTCTTCGCTCTCGTCATCATCATCGTCGTCGCTGTCATCGGAATCATCTTCCCATACTACCGGGATTTCGGCTGAGAGGGAACGCCGATCAAACCCGTTAGGGGAATATGGGTGCGTGCAGCCGCAGAAATTGTCATATGCTCCCATTCCCGGAAGTGGTAGTTTTGACTCAGCTTCTCCTCCCAGAAACTGCGGGGGAAGAGTGAGAGGGGGTGGCACGTATTTGACTCCCGGCAAGATATAGAAGGAATCCTCCTCTTCTGATTCTTCGCTGTTCTCGGGATCGTATTCAGCCTCTCCCAAAGCCAATTTGCAAAAGTGTACTAGCTCCAGATGCTCTTCGGCCTCTTTGCTGATAATCCCCAGTACAGGCGCCCGTCTGAAGCTTTCTTGCTTGATTCTTCTTGATTGTTCTAACCATCTTGTGTAAATGGTTCTTTCATGTTTTGACCGAAACAGCCCCAGTCCTTCAGTATCGGTTTTCCCTTCATTCGAGAAATAGCGGGCCTCGTATTCTTGAAAGAAGTCTCTGACATGAGACCAAGGTGGGCTGATTCGTTCAATATCCTCAAGGCTGAGGGGGAATCCGAATTCAGGATCCTCGACAAGGTTGGCCATGGGTATTTGGGAACCTTCATCGGCATCTTCCTGGGCATGCGAAGGTTCTCCGCATTCAATCATGTTTACCTGATTATGGTTCCTTGGCAGAGGATTCTTAACTGTATTAGGCCCTTCGGGGCCTTCCAACTTTCCTTGCTCTATCAATCCTTGGATCGCCTTTTTCAAAGTGAAGCATTTGTCAGTCAGATGTCCATGGGCTTGATGAAAAGCACAATACTTTGAGGTATCCACAGGAGCATTCGGGTTCCTGGGTTGGAAATTCTCCAAAGGCCGCAGCAAGCCTTCTTTCACCAGTCCCCTAAAGATGTCGTTCAGAGGCATTCCGAAGTTTTCGAGGTTCATGACTCGTGGTGCAGGCTCGGCGGTTTTACGGGAGCGAAGGAGTTGTGTTATTACATTCCTATCCGCGTAGTTAATCATCTCTTTGCCTTTAGCGAGGAGCTTGAGGGCGGTGTTTGAAGGAGGAGCCCGATATACGTAGCGAGTGCGGCGGCCGGTTGCGATTGTAAGCCTTTTCAAACTTAGCTGCGGAGTTAACCATGGCCCGTAAGTCTGAGTACGGGAAGTGAGCGAGGAGGATCTCGAATGTGGTTTCGGGCATGACCGAAAGATGTCCGATTGCTCCTCTTCGGAAGGAGGGATGGCCATTTCACCTGAGTTTCGAATTCCACCGCTTGTAGAAGTCCCCAACATTCTCATCGGGACGCTGCACTGTTGTTTGTAGGTCAACTCTATTTGTTTCCCATTCCAAGTTGGCCTTGTACTTTTCTGTGAATGCATTAGTAATCTGGTCCCACGTAGTTCTGGCTTCGGGTTTCAAACAAAAGAACCATTTTAAGGCACTGGATTTCAAAGATAGACTGAAATAGTCAGCCAACTGCTGATTGGTGCATCCTTTGGCCTTCATCGCCAAGGTATACGTGTCCAGATGAGTTTTCGGGCATGCAGTACCATCAAAGAGGTCCAGATTTGGCATAACAAATTTGTGAGGCAGGGGAACGATGGAGTCCGGGTCCGTAGGCCGGAAGGCAGACTTCTTAGCGGTCAATTCGGCAATCTGCGCTTTCATTTCCTTATGCTGTTCCATGAACCAGGCCAGATGAGGGTCTTGTGGCGGAGCCATTGCGTTCAAACTAGTGGCTGAGCTAGAGAGAGGAGCTACCACTGGGCGGGCGGTGGAGGGAACGGCCGATCCGGGGACGTAGGTGAAAACTGTCCTTGGGGCGTGTTACCACAGGGAGCATGAGTAGGAGCTTGGGCAAAGGGATAGAACCTTGCGTCTTGCTGTTGATTTTCAATCGGCAAAGTGGGTGGAGGCAGTCCTGATGTAGCCGGATAGCTTGGATTTCTAGAGTGGGGCCCATAAGTAGGCTTAGGTGCGGGCTGCTGTCCTGTTGTTGAATTGCATGGCCGGGCGAGGCGATGGTATATAACAGGAATGCTGCGGTCTGGTGATTGATGAAACCTGGGATAGAGGTTTGGTAACCCATCGAACCACGAGTGAGAAATGGGTTTGTGAAAAGCTGTGGGAGGAAGCTGGTGAGCTAGCATCATTACGAGGAGGGGCTCCTGGCGGTACATTGAGGCATGCCGGGCTTGTTGTGGCCCTTTGAGCTGTTCTTCTGCGAAGGCCGGATTGATCGGTTCCAAAGCGTGGCGGGATCCCAATTAGCTGTGGCATTCCGAGATAACCCCAACCATGAGAAGACATTCCGTGCGGCTTTGTCCCCAGTGAGGAAGCTGTGAACTGATTTGTGCCATCGGGGCTGCGTGGATCCAGTGGTGGTTGGGAGGCTGTGGCGGCCCGAAGATCGAGGAGCATAGGTTACAGTAGTGGTACCATAGGAGGTGGGCGGTGGCATCCTGGAGTAATCGGGCGGCGAGAGTGGGATTGGCATCCTCGTCTTCTTCCACGGTGAAGGTGCCATCGGGATTGAGTGGCGGCCAAACCGTGGCTCTTAATAGCCTCCATAAGACTATTCAGTGTGCTTCTGTCGCAACCTCATCTGTTCTACTAACCGATTCCACCGGCCTGTTCGTCCGAGGGGTCCCGGGAGGCGGAGTGACGTTATCCCCATCATTACCGGCGATGCGGACATTACGAAACCCGGAGTCGGAACAAACGGTGAAGGCGATGATGCGCTTGACTCTTCCCAACTGATCAAACGGTGACCGGTGTCGAAACCAACCTTTGTGAGGAGGCTGCGGGGACAAGGTACGAGGGTTCAGATGTCTGGGAATTGAAGGAGGGTAAGTGTTTGGGCTTTGGGCTCATGCAACATGCGGTTATTTGTTCACGTTTACTTAAAACATGTTTTATTAACCTAATCGGTTGGAAAAGATTGCTCTTCTTTTTCGCAAACTACTCTGGATCCTGGATCAGTGGGTCCCGTCACTACGTCTATAAGCCTCTCGTATTCCACCTGTATTTCGACCTCCCAGGGTGGACAGCCCCGGGCGAGGGTCCTATAGGGCAAGCGGGTCCCACCGACCGAAAGAAAAACGATCCTAAAAGTCTGGCGGGTAATCGAGTCTTAACGAGCATTCGATGTAAATTACGGACAAAGCTGACGTCAAAGTCAAGATCATGTCCGAGGGCTCGACAAAAAGTCGGCATGATTTGGACTGATAAATGTCCACGATTGATCTTGACTCGTTGTCAATTAGGCCGTAATTAGGCATGGAATAATCATTAATCCTTGATGACTCAGTGTCAATGCTGGGAGTCAGTGTATAATTTGTGCCAGTCAGAGCCGAAGTCAAGGCGCCGGTCAATATCTTGGTCAAAGTTTGCGGCGGAAAACCGGCATGACTTCGACTGATTAGGGTCCCCGAAAGATATTGAGTCGGTGTGCCGACAAAGGCTTGAAAGGAAAGGTCTATACACAGACAGGGCATGACACAGACCAGACTAAAAACCAACCGGGTCTCGGACAAAAGTGTGTCACGGACAAGTGCATGGTCGACACGAGGCTCCATGGGATGTTTGGGTAGTCCTGTGCTTGCACCGAGAGGCGTAATAAGACCAAATGGGCCGCGACAAGGATTTCCCCGGGTTAGGGACGTAGTGTGCAGTGTACGGTCAACGTGTGCGTAGTGTGCAAGCAGTCTATCTTCTTTTTCTGAGTAAAATAAATATTTCATGTGTCTTAAAAAGAATGATGCATGATTTTTTTTTTTGAAAAATTTTTTTTTTTTTTTTAAACTCCTTTTTTTTTTGAAAATTTCTCTTTTTTTTTGAAAATTTTTTTTTGAATTTTTTTTTTGAAAGTAAATGCACACATAAGCACATAAATACAAAAATTCCGACAGGTAGGGACATGATTCCGACAGTCAAAATTTTTACTTTTTCCGAGACGGCCAAAACAATACGAAAATGTGCAAAAATCAACACACACAACAAATGATTTTTAATGCCGGGACGGAAGCTTGACCCTCAAAAGCTTTTCTTTCTTTTTTTGAAAACAATGATACCGGTACATGGGATTGTTAAACCACAATTTATCCCCGACTCGTGTTAGGAGGCGATAACGGGAAGTTTAATGGTTTCCACCAATATACTAAATATCTTTTTTTTTTAGAAAAAGCTTATTCTTTTCCCCAGCGGAGTCGCCACTGTGATGATGTGTGTCTAATTTTTTCGAAAGGTTAACTTTGAAATTTTTCGTTTCTTTGAAAAACCAATCGAAAAGACCGGAGTCGCCACGCCATTTTTGTTTTAAGGGCCAAAACTTTGAAAAATGCCCGAAATAAGAGATTTGGGTTCGGAGGTCACGTTACACGCCGGGAAGGACGTTAGTGTGCACCCGGAATGCCTCGTAAAACGAGTCTTCCAAGCTAAAAATCATTTGTTTGTGTGTGTGTGTGTGTGTGTGTGTGTGTTACTTTGGCCAAAATAAGTTGAAACTGAGGAAAGTAAAAATTTGGAATTCTTTATTAGACTTTGGACAGATCCCATGATTTTTGGTGTGATTTTTGGGTTGAGTTTTGGTACTCAAAAGATTTTTGGAAGTTGGAAACCATTTCTGCCAGAATGAAAAAGGCAGTGGACACTTAATTTTGAAATGGATTTAAGGGCTTCAAAAATTCATAATCTGAGAAAACTCAGAGAATGAAAGTTGTTCCAGACACCTCAAATAAGATTTCTGTGAAAGAATTTTCCATTTTGGAGAAGAATTGAGGACCCAAGACCTTCTGGAAATCTCAGGTATGAGATCTGGAATTCCAGAGACTGGTGATCTGACCTTCAAAAGAAAATTTGAAAAATGGAGTTTTACTCACGCAAAAAATAAAGTAAAAATATTTCTAGAAATATATGGATGTTGGCTACAAAAAGTGTTTTGCAGTCAACACCAAATTCCAAGTTTATCTGTATCCAAAAAATTAGACCATGGACTGGGGTCTTAGAAAATTGCTACTGGACAGCAACTTCCTCTTGAAGAAAAACATGATTTTAAAGGGGATTTGGCATCCATGCTTGTCCCCATTTCCCTAGGTTTTGATTAGTGATCACTTGACATTTTAGTGGTGAATCAACTATATCAAACCATCCTTGGGGTACATTAGGACTAAGCACTTCATTTGCTTGGGAAAGGGAATTTTATCCTTTGAAAAAGAGATTTGATGTGTGAAAATGATTTTTAGGGTTTTGAAAATGTGTTTTCTTTGCAAGTAAGTAAGAATACTTTGAAAATAATGTTGATCCTTGTAGAATATCATCCATGGAGATGAACTTCCATGGTGATCTTCTTGGATCTAAGGCAAGAAGATGAACAAACTACATTTTGGAGCTTGAAAATGGATGCATGAATGAAGGAGTTTAGGGTAAGGAGAAGGAGGGTTTACCAATCTTCTTTGTGTTTTGAGTTTTTGGCTTGAATGTAAGAGTGTTTGAGGCTTGAATATGAGAGTGTTTGAGTGAGTGTGATTTTGGGTGAATAGTTGAGAAAAAGGTGACAATTCTAGAGAATTCTCACTGTTTTCTCTCTATTTTCGCCAAGGTGCAGTTGCAAATTGTGTTTTTTCTCCTCTTATTTCTGAGACTGAAGGCCTCAATTTATAGCCCTCTGGAAATTACATAACCATCCGCGCGGATGATTCCTGCAGCGTGCACTGTTCATTAATTGCAGCTGCAGGCTTTGGACACAAAGAATATTTTCAAAAAAAATCAAACTGATTATGTTTTTCAGCTTGCTAATTCGGGTTTTTTCTATTTCTTTTGCTTTTTAAGATTCTTTCTTTGGTTTATCTTTTTTTGGCAATCCCTAATCTACCCTTACTTGGTTAGAAATGTTAGGAATTGTTAGAAATATTAGGAATGTTAAAACTTTCGTTAATTTTCTAACGAAAATACTTACAAACTCAAATTGGAGCACTTACAGACGGGGAGTGTCAACGAGGACCAAACGGTCTCGGAATAAACAGTACGGAAAGTAAAGACTCGAAAGTAGAGAACACCACGGATTAACTCTATGAAGAGATGGGGATCTCACTTTACATGAGCCGAACAATTCATATATTGCAATGTCAGCGGACCAAACGGTCACAGAAGACGTAAATTTATTATATTTAAATGCGATGTCAGCGGACCAAACGGTCAGAGGAGACGTAAATTTATTATATTTAAATGCGATGTCAGCGGACCAAACGGTCACAGGAGACGTAAATTTATTATATTTAAATGTGATGCCAACGGACCAAACGGTCTGAAGGCGTAAACCACGGAAACCACAATAATTACATAATGTCAATTTAACCGAAAAAACAACTTTAACGAGGAAATTAACTTCTAAGGAAAGTGGGTGACCTATTTACAAAGAAAAAGATGAATTTAACTAAAAAAAGGTTTCTTAGTTTGAAAAGTTTGATTTTAGGCCCAAGTATTAACTTTTAATGCAAAAGTGTTAACTTTTAAGTGAAAACCGTTAGTTTTTTAACGAAAAGTATAACTTTTAATGAAAAAGTGTAACTTGATTTGATGTAAATGCTTTTTAGGCTCAGATTAAGATCCTAATACCAGAAAAAACCTTTTTGTTCACGGAAAATGTGATTTTGTTAAAGAAAGTTAGTTTTTTTAACGAAAAACTTAACGGAAAAGTGATTTTCTTGATAAAAAGATGAGATTTTTGGTGAAAGTGTTTTTAGACTCAGATTAAAGCTTATGAAAGTGAGAAAATGAGTTTTGTTCACAGAAAAGTTGTTTTGGTAGTTAAAAAGTTAACTACTTAACAAAAACGTAAATAACTTAACGAAAATGAAAAGGAAGGAGAGTTATACCAATTTTGAAATGGTTTGTGCTCTATCTTCGGTTTATTTGGCCAAAGGAAGGCTAGGATGAGGGTTTTTGGTGATGGAAACTGTTTAGGACTTAACAAAAGTGTTTAGAACTTAACGAAATTGACGTTTTTGGCTCAAGAAAGCTCAAGAAACACCAACAATGGCTACTCTCTCTCTCTCTCTCTGGAATCTCTAAGGACAGAAGGGAGTGTTTTTTTGGTCGAAAAAATCTGGTCCAAAGCTCAGAGGTCGATCTCTCTATTTATAGGGGTGAAAATTGCAAAACAGGCCGTGTGGCCTGTCCTTCAAAAAGGGCAATTTGGTCATTTCCCTTCTGATTTGACTGATTTGAATTCGATTTGACTGATTTAACTTCGAGGTAAATTCATCGAATTTGATCTTTTTTGTCTTTTTGTTGATTTTTGACAGTTTTGTTAATTATTTGTCCGAATAATTCCTAAAATGGTCCGGAAAAAAGACGTTTTGGAAAAAGTGATATATTTAACGTGTTCTAACGTACTTTTAATATAATTTTAATTTTAGCGTCCCGGGCACGTCTCGGTCTAATGAATAGTAACTAAAAATTACCAAAAGGTCCCTGGAATATAATGAAATTCCAGAAAAGGCCCTTTTGGTTTGGAATGTTCCACAACAGGTCCTTGAACTTTGGAGAAGTGAAGGAAAGTATATGAACTTTGATCATTCTCAGAAAATACCTTGAACTTTTGAAAGGAAGGAAGAAATCCTTGAACTTTTTGGAAATTCCAATAAAGTCCTTGAATTCTGAAAAGTTTCAGAAAGGCTCTGAACTTGAAAGTAAACTTATTGGAAGTTTACTTTTGAGTGTTTTTGATGATTCAATGACACAGATTTGAGGCACTTACAGTTGAAATTCCCAAAAGATCCCAGGAATACCGAAATTCCCAGAAGGTCCTTTTAAGTTTTCACGAAGTTCAGAAAGGATCTGAATTTGAAAAGTAAACTTATTGGAAATTTACTTTTGACAATCTAGTGACATAGATTGGGGTCGTCGAAACAAATAAGGATCCCAATCAGGGGGATACCTTATGAAGTGATTGGAGATCTTACGCTGGGGATCTTTATGAAGTGACAGGAGATCTTACGCTGGGGATCTTTATGAAGTGATAGGAGATCTTACGCTGGGGATCTTAATGAAGTTGATGGAAACCTAACGGAATGGGCTAGGTTTAAGGCATTAAAACTAAACAAAAGGCAGACTAGGCTGGGGAAAGATGTTTTAATGTCCTAATAACAGGGTTAGGAATGTAGAGAGCGTTTGAAGAAATTTAGAAAGGAATTTTAACCTCTGGAGAGGATGTGCGAAGGAAAAGAGAAGAGAAGAAACCGGAAAAGTTAACCGAAAGCTTATCTTTATAAGAAAGACAAGTTTATGACATTAGTCGATGTCTTCTAGATTTTAACCTCAGGAGAGGAAAACATCCTGCTGGGAATGGGGTTTATACTCGGGAGAGTACAAGGGCTACTGGAGATAACGTTCGGGAAAGTTCTAACGGACAAGTTAGAAAATTTAAATTTGGGAACGGAAAAGTCAAATGTTGACTTTTGAAAATTTAACCTCGGGAGAGGAATTAAATTTGTACTCAAAAGAATGATTGGAATTTATACTCGGGAGAGTTTTGGACTGCTGGGGATATGACTTAACGAGGAAGTCAGATAAAGAAGGTTCGTCAAAGATTCTAACAGAAAAATTAGAAATTTTGAACCTTTTGACATAAAAATCAACAGGGGATTTTCTTTTGAAATTGAGTTTATACTGGAGAGTTTGAATGATTTATTTGGACAAAGTTCGTGAAAATTCTAACGGAAGAGTTAGAATTTTTAAACTTTGGAACGGAAAAAGTCAAATGTTGACTTTTGAAAATTTAACCTCGGGAGAGGGGTTAAATTTGTATTTGAAAGAATGATTGGAATTTATACTCGGGAGAGTTGAATGATTTATTGGACAAAGTTCGTGAAAATTCTAACGGAAGAATTAGAATTTTTAAACTTTGGAACGGAAAAAAAAGTCAAATGTTGACCTTTGAAAATTTATCCTCGGGAGAGGGGTTAAATTTGTATTTGAAAGAATGATTGGAATTTATACTCGGGAGAGTTTTGGAACGAGAAAAGATTAAACAGGCCAACGGTGGGCTGAATGGGCCAATTAGGCCCAAAATAATTAAAGTGCAAAATAGGCCGTGTGGCCTGTCTTTCAAATTTCTGGTTTTTTGAACCAGAAATTCGACAGAAGCAGAGAGAAAGAAAGAGAGAAAGAAAAGTCGAGAAAGAAGAGAGAAAAAGGAGGAAAAACTCAAACTTTTCTTCAAATCCTTGAGCAATTTTGAAAGATTAACACAATGGAAGGTGGATTAGTGCGAAGGGGTCACCATAGGAGGATTGATAGCATGAGGAAGAGGATAAAAAGGACTATTTGGACCACTAAGCTTCCTTTGGATGCATCCGACTTCTACAAGGGGAAGGAAGGTCACAAA
This sequence comes from Adenophora triphylla var. japonica, assembly GCA_022495995.1. Lineage (NCBI taxonomy): Eukaryota > Viridiplantae > Streptophyta > Magnoliopsida > Asterales > Campanulaceae > Adenophora > Adenophora triphylla. The sequence continues at coordinate 230,405 of JAFEMH010003977.1, forward strand.
TCCAAGAAGGGAATTTCAAGAGGGGTAAGCATTCTTGAATTGCTTTGTTAATTTTGAATTTTGAATTAATTATGAGATTTGGGTTCTTGTTGCCCAAATTTGGGGTTTTTGGTGTTGCCATGCTTGCATGTTAAAATTGAACTTGGCTTGATGCAATTGGGAGTATGGGTAGGCAATGTGGAAATTTTTACGAATTTATTCTATGCCTAGTTATTTTTTCCAAAATTAAAGTGAGTTAAAATTGTGACGGAAAATGCATGCTTTTATTTATGTGTTCTTGGACATTTTTATTGCTTTGAGAAATTTTAATATGCTATATGGAACATGATTATATGATTTATGTGGAAAAAAATTGGATTAAAATGAATTTTAGAAATTTAAATGGAAACGTTCCTAACGAAAAGGACCTTTTGGGAATTAGTGAAATGAATTGAAAATTCCGTTAAATGAGACGGAATTTCTTTTGTGAAAGAAATGGATAAAACTCCGTTAAAATAAAACGGAAATTTTATAACGAAAATGGATAAAATCCGTCAAATGAAGACGGAATTTTATGATGAAATGAATAAAACTCTGTTATAACGGAAATTTTATAACGAGAATGGATAAAATCCGTCAAATGAAGACGGAATTTTATGATGAAACAAATAAAACTCCGTTGTAACAAAACGGAAATTTTATAATGAAAATGGGTAAAATCCGTTAAATGAAGACGAAATTTTATGATGAAATGAATAAAACTCCGTTATAACGAAACGAAATTTTTATAACGAAAATGGATAAAATCCTTCAAATTTAGACGGAAATTTATGATGAAATGAATAAAACTCCGTTATAACGAAATGGAAATTTTATATCGAAAATGGGTAAAATCCGTCAAATGAAGACGAAATTTTATGATGAAATGAATAAAACTCCGTTATAACGAAACGGAAATCTTATAATGAAAATGGGTAAAATCCGTCGAATGAAGACGGAATTTTATGATGAAATGAATAAAACTCCGTTATAACGAAACGGAAATTTTATAACGAAAATGGATAAAATCCGTCAAATGAAGACGGAAATTTATGACGAAATGAATAAAACTCTGTTATAACGAAACGGAAATTTTATAACGAAAATGGATAAAATCCGTCATATGAAGACTTCTTTTATAATAACATACGTGCGTGTATTTACATATTTTATCATGTGCACACTGTATATATTATTCTTTGTATTTAATCATACCTGTGCTGTGTTTTACCTGCAGGGGCGAGGAACTCCAAATCTTTCCCACGTGAAAAGTCGGGGAGACGCCGAAGCGGTTCACGCATTGTGGAGGGCGTTTCCTGATGTGGCTCGGGCTGGGGAGAGAAGTCCCAGACAAATAGTGCTCGATAGTGGTTTGGGAAATTTTATTGAGGCAGTCGCGGAAGTGGCCTTGACTCAGCGAAATAAGTCGCTTCATGTGGCTTTGAGCGAGCGGTGGTGGGATACCACCCATACTTTTCACCTTAAGTGGGGGGAGGTTACGATTACTCCTACTGATTTTGCAGCTATCACTGGCTTGTCCTTTACGGGTAACACCATTCGGTGGTTTGAGGATTTCACCGTTGATCAGCTCTCAGGCTTGTTGGGCTTTCAGGTTACAGATGAGAGAGGTACCGGCATTTTGTATGGTCCGATGGAGAAATGCCTCACTGTGGGGATTGAGGCTTTCTTAACTGTCTCTGAGATGATGACGGCCGAGCGGTTGGCCCGATGCTTTTTATGGTTTGCTCTTTCTGCTACCATTTTTCCCAATGGTGATACGAAGTGTCCCTTTGCTCTGCTTAGTTCTTTGACCGATTTGGAGGCAGTTGGTGGGTACGATTGAGGAGAGGCCGGTCTGGCCGAGATGTACTATGGTCTGGATAAGTTCTCTCGCGGGGAGGAGAACTCTATTTACTGCTTCCAATTTGTCTTGGATGTGAGTATTATTTTTATTTTTCTTCCTTGCTTTGTCATTTATTTCTTATATGCCTTTTAATTGCACATGTACATCTGTAAATGACGTCCTTATGTTTCCTTCTCAGGTCTGGTGCTTCGAGGTTTTTCGCCCGCAGCGGTGGGGGATCAAGGATGATTACCTTGGTTTGTTCCCGGCCATGTGTTCTTGGCAGAAGAATGCTCGACTTAGCGGGAAGACGAGGGATAGTACCAGGGTTAGCTATGAGGAGGTTTGCGAGGCCCTGGAGCGAGATTTCTCGCGAAGAGTGAACCTGACTTGGTGGCATGGGCTTGATTATGATGTCATTAATGATGCCAAAGTAGTCACGATGTCGAGGAAGCTCCTGGTGGGGTTCTACTGTGACATTATGTATCTGGGTGATCGAGTGACCTGTCAGTATTCTCGGGGATCGACTTTCGTTGTCCCTAGGGATCCTCCCCTGCACATGATGCAGCCTTTGAAGATGGATGAGGAAGAGCTGGTCCGGTATAGGGCGGGGGTGCGGTATGAGGAGTTTGTCATCTTTGGGCTTAATTATGATGAGTATGTGAAGATGAGACTGAGGAGTCCACAAGTGGAGGCTCGGGAGAGAGAGGAAAGTGCACGTCCCCAAGAGTATTTTGTTCCTCGTCCTCATTTTCCGTATGAGGGTCCGAATGGTTCACGCAGACGACTGGTGATCCCGATCCCAGAGCAGCTGAGTTCTCGATATCGGGTGGATCCCGATGCTATCGTGAGTACTATCGATATATGCATATGTATCATGCACGTATATTTCCATGTTGCTTTATATTGTCTTTTAATCATTTCCTTGATGTGCAAAGTCCCGCGCACTGTTCAGCAACTCTGGCTGTCCTGGGCGCTTGGAGGGTTCACATGAGCTTGGCCCGGGAGACTGCTCAACTTCATCACTGCCGCTCTCGGAGGAGTACGTCCGCGTATGAGCCTACTGTGCTTCTAGACCATCTGGCTAGTGAGAGGCCATCGCCTTCGATCGGGTGGACAGGATTGGAAGGGACATCTGGTCCGTCTTCCACCCATCGTGGTGGGGTCTCGAATCTCGACTTGCCTATCCTCTTCATCCTGTCTTGCTTATGGTATGACTTCAAGCTTCTAATCTTATCTGTTACTCATCGTTTCCCGATTTCCCGCTGTGGATCAATCCCAAGCACCGGGCTTTCATTCTTCTTTTTTTCAGACTGAGCGTAGCGAGGCTCCAGGTTTCGCACGCTGGATCTACAGCCATCCTACACCTAGTTTGATCGAAGGGGAACCGCTGGGTTCCGACGTAATGCAGGCGTTTAGGTCTTATCACGAGGAGTCCCCGAGAGCCTACGAGCCGTGCCGGCATTCCTCGATTCCCCGCGAATGACTTCACGAGCCATCTCTTCTATACCGAGCCTCTTGTGGCTTCAGTAGATATTGAGGAGGGGCTCCCGATGGTCAGCTGGAGGCATGCCGTAATCGTTGTTGTGGCCCTTTGAACCTGTTGCTGCGAAGGCCCGGGATTGAACGGTTCCAAACCTATGGGATCCCAATTAGTCGCATTCCGAGATAACCCCAACCATGAGAAGACATTCCAAAGCGGCATTGTCCCCACTGAGGAACTGTGAACTGATGAAATATTATCAAGCTGCGTGGATCCAAAGGTGGATCTGAAGCCGGGGCCGACTGACCAATTCGAAGATCGAGGAGCATAGGTTCCGGTAAAGTGGTACCGTAGGAGGCGGGCGGTGGTATCCCGGAGTAATCGTATTTGATCGAAATGTGGGATTCGCATCCGCCTTCTTCTTCCACGGTGAAGGTGCCATCGGGATTGAGGTCAGTGCCAAACCGTGGCTCTTAATAGCCTCCATATAAGGCTATTCACCGCGGCTTCCCGCCGCAGAATCTCATCCGCGTTTTTGCTTAACTGATTCCACTGCATTGCTCGTTCGAGGGGTCCCGGGAGGCGGAGTGACGTTATCCCCATCACACGGCCGATGCGTACACTACGAAACCCGAGGCTCACAATGGAACACACGGCCAAGCGATGATGCGCTTGACTCTTCCTCTAACCTGATCAAACGGCAGATTCCGTGTCCGGAACCAACCT